>OMLP01001736.1:0-26231 GCA_900302685.1 Spondyliosoma cantharus
AATGTTGCTCATCTTGTTACTAAATCATGCAAAAAAGAAAAGAAAAAAATCACTATAAAAACTGTAATGCATAGAGGTTTCAGTATTCAGAACTGTACATTTTCAGCTCTGTTCAACAGGGTTCCAAACTTCTTTTCTCTTTTTTCTATTGTATGTGATTCTGAAACTGAAAAGTCATGACAAATGATTTGTGGCAGTGATTCTAATGTATTAAAGATGTTTAGTGTTACTTTCTAACCAGACTACGCCCTGGACTGAAAAGTCTTCCTTGTGGTAGTTGTGTGATTTCAAACATGAATAAACCTTTTGCTTTCATGACACCCAAGTCGTGCTTTCTTTCCTGTGGGTTGACTCAGCAGGAGAGGCTGGGCTCTTGTCATTTAGCCCTTTACATCCGCTACTTACTGTAACTTTTATTTCCCCCTCATCGATGATAAAAAACAAAGCTTTTAATGCAGCTATTGATTTTCTGAACTAATTTTACCGTGCTTATTTAGCCATTTTCTCATCCGTGGTGATCCAATATAAATCCAGACTACTATTTCAAGTCATTTATGGAAGAAGTTCGATGCACTTAAGCCGTTTCACAGGAGGTTTAAAGTTTGCTCAGTGCTCTCAGTTGTGCATTTTACTGTCAGGAGGCACTTAAGAGTTATTGTCCTACTGTGAGTGTACTGGAGCACGTGGATTTAGGCACCAAACTCATCAGAGTCAAACAATACATGGACACCAACCGAATCTCTCTTAAATAATCTTTTTTGAATAATAAATCTCTCGAAGCAGAACAAGGGGGTAGGAGTTCAGAAATCTAAAGCGGAGTCAAACCATGTAGGGATTTTAAAAAGTAATCGGTCAAATCTTTTCTGTAATGAATGGGTAGCCAGTGTAATTCAGCCAGACCCGGAGTGATGCGTTCTCTGTTTGTGTGATATGCTGCTCCTGTTTTCTGTCGGCCTGCCAACTGCAGACAGGCGACTGCTGAATTGTTCAGGCAAATGAATAATGACCTACAATCGTGCAGGAGGGGGGGGTGGAATTAGGGTGTGGATGAGTTTATCAATATGTTTTTTGGGTAGCAAGGGTTTGACTTTGGCAATATTTCTGATTCAATAAATAACAGGCTTGAACAAGACTGTTAATGTGTTGATTTAAGTTCAGTGAGCAATGCCCAGGTTTCCAGGTGACTGTTGTGTGTTAGTCCAGTTGTTGGTGGGGGTGACGCTGTTAGAAATATAATCAGGAACACAAACCCTTACTTCAGTCATATCTGTGCTCAGCTGCAAGAAATGCAACAATGTATAAATTACCATGAATAACAAAAATGAACTACAAATTCTACAACCACAGAACATCTCACATCCTTTTGGTTAGCCGCGCCTAATAAGAATCTAATCCAACACGTGCTGGAAGAATAGAAAGGAGGCAATCGACTGCAGGTAAGCAAATTCAAATAGTAAACAGTTAATTATTTGTATTTCTTGCATTTATTGTTACTCATGCTAATTACATTTTCTGTGAATTCTATTATTGACAAGTTCACTGTTCTAACTGTGAACCCTGTCTACATGGAGGTGACTCCTGCCTCCCCTTTGTTCCAGCCTGCACTGGATTGTGTCCTCATTAGGGGAGAATTTTACCTAAAAGACCTAGAAAGATTTTGGGGGGGGGGTTCACCTGCCTCTCCTCAGTTTGTTTTGTTTTCCTACCACATTCTAGAATCAGCATCACGTGCTGATACATCATTTGATTCAGGACAACCTTTAGTTTCAATCTGGTTCATTCAAAGTCGCAATTTTACATTAGCTCTGTGATTGCCCCCCCTCCCCTTTTATCCAGCCTGTGTCTGTGTGAGTGCATTTGGTCCTATGAGGGGGAGGTTACATGTATTGTCATGTATTGTCTGACTCTGATGAAGATGCACATGGTTTTGAAACGTTATCTCTTCGGTAATGTTTGTTTCTGACTATATTTTTGACATTTCTCCTGATTTCAAGCCGTGTCTTCACCGTGTACACGCAGTGATCCCTGCACGTATAAGCTGTGTACGAGACCTTTGCTCTGGCTTCATATGGGGGTTATAGAAGACTTAACCTGGTTTGCAGCTACTGTGGAGCTGACATGGTTAGTGCAATTAACTGAAATGTCAGGCACTTCTAATTCAGGCTATTTTGTCTGTCTGTTGTGGAAAGGCTGCCTTAATGGATCATTGGTTACCAATTCCACATGGAGATTGACATCCATTTATCCTCATTTTCTCAGCAGACTTCTTCATCCCTGTTTTCCTCCTGCGCTTGTGTCCACTGTTTGTGTCTCTCAGTCATGGACCCCGTTAGATTTTTGACAGCGCGAACACAGTGCGCCTTTACACCGCAGCTGATGAAGAACACCTCCACTCATGACGTGCAGATGCATTTGAAGCCTGTGTCTTTTTGTGCATGCAAGTGCGCACGCTTACCGTTTTGGTTCCTACGTATGAGTGTCAATAGACGGGAAGAAGGAGAAAAGAGATGTTACAGCGTAGCACGAGTTTAATTCAAGCGCAAAGCACAGACGGTTTCCCGGGAGAGCACATTTGTCCACTCAACCAGTGTAGAACTTCATTGAACACCTTTCTCTGGAAATCATATCTCTATCCTGCTATCGCACACCCATCACACACACTTCCAAATGAATTCCTTCCAATTTGAATCTTAAAAAAATAGCGTTGCCTTTGAGGTAAATCAAAAAAAAGAAATGTCGTGGATTCTGAAAACCACTTTGCATACCACTGTTTTTGTTCTGATTATTAATGATGATTGAATTCTGCTCGAGGGAGGTTTTGAAACATTTAACATTTAGAGCAACATACCAGATAATACTGCATACCACCATTCTTTTCTAATAAAGTGGAGCGTGCATATACATACATATTCCCTCTCTCAGGAATTATGAAAGCATTTAGAGTTTGAAGTCCAGCACTGCCGTACGCTGCCATTTAGATTACAATCTATTTGCTCATTCTACCTTTACAAATAGATACATTTTCTTCCCCAAGAACTTCAACTATTGGATTTTAAGTACTGCACTCAGCAAAATTGGCCTCAGAACCTTTTAAATAGAGAAGTTACATTTTCTGAGATTATGCCTATTAGAGATTTTTCTAAGGTTCATTAAAGACGACATTTTCTAAGTAAAATTCACCATGAAACGCATGCATCATTAAATATGGAAATCCAGAGTTATATTAGCAATATGCACATAGCTAGTGCCAATTAAATTAGAGAAAGATATCATTTATATTATTAAGGTAGGGTTCATATTAGATTAAATGTAAAATGTAATTCTTTCACAGTTTGATTTATAGCCTATAGTGCTTTGTTCACAGACCCATGTTATACTGTATTTCAACAGAGAGATTGTTTATATTAAAATGTAAAAAGCTGTAATTGCATTAAACTTCGGCTGAGTTAAATTGGTGGTGGGGGGCGGGGGTTCAAACAGAAATTCAAAAGCTGCCACATATCTATTTTTCATTCTTAGATGTGACTCCATATGCACTGCAGTGAACACACAAAGCCCAAAAACACCATTAGTGTCTGCAACTACTTTGTTCTCTAGTTTAGATTTGATTGGAATAATTACTGCTTTCTATAAGCCTTAGGAATGTGATATCAGAATGAGATAAGTTAGTCGAAGACAATAATGCAATATGTTGCAGCTTTGATCCTTGATCAGAGGCTGGCATGTGTACAGATGCACAGTCTGAGCAACCTGAATAGTTGTATACTATTGAACTGATTAGTAGTTTGGTGAATATAAAGCAGGTTGATCATAAAAGCTGATATCAGTTAATCAGCAGCAGCAGCAGATACATTTCAGGTACCAGAAAGCTGTCGTTATCCAGCCACAAACCACAATTAAAACACTTAATGCACCTGACCAGAAGACACATACGGTATCTGAGATGTCAAGCAAGAGTCACACCAACCGCCAGAGAAGAAGACAGATTTTAAGAGACGGATGCATGTTCAGACCCACAAAGCAGCACGTGCAGCACAGTGATGTTTGCCGTACGTGAACGAGCCAGCTCCTTTTAATGCGATGGGAGCCAGATGCCAACTCAAAGCCAATTTATTTATTTATTCTTATTGTTACAAGACAGAATAATGTCATTATCCTTCAATGTATTGTGTATTAAATCTAGAAATACCATCTCATGTTGCAATAACCTTAAAGCTCCTGTAGGCATTGCTGTCGTTTTAGCTAACTTCCTGTCCATTTTGCAGTTAGTGGTCCCCTCCTTCCTCTCTACGTCTCCGGCATTGGTAGTTTACCCCATTACCCATTCAGGATGATCCTGCTCTGTGTGTTCAACCAGCAGACAGGACCGCCTCTTTAAGGAGCACTCTGTCCTGATTGGATGAAGCAGGCAGGGATACCAGAAAATGTCTTTTCTCTGATTACTTTTGGAGTATAGAGCTATTTATGGAGCTTTTTTAATATTATGTTGTGTTAACTCTGTGCTTATGGTCTGGTTTATTATTTTATCTTCTCCTGAGACATATTGCTTGTTATTAGAACTGTATTTTACTATATTTTAATGCATTAACTATTCATACATCAGCCTCCATTAGTGTATGAGTTCCAACAGGAGGAGAACTTTGAGGATGAGTGTATTAACAAACATGTATTCTGCTTAAAAAAGAGATTGTTTGTTAAGCCATTTAATGTTTGTTTATATACCACTTATAAACGATGGTGACATTGATAAAGCATTAGTTAATATTTGACTGTCAACAAACAATGAAATACTTTATAAACCATGTATTAATCAATTGTATTGGTGTATAAACACTGTTGTATCTTTATATTGGTCATCTAGTCAATGTTTCTACATTAAATACGCAATGTTTATTAACCATATTAAACATCAGTAGTGACTTCACAACAATTGGTAAACACATAGTTTATAAAGCATTTCATTGTTTGCAATAATTCATTGTTGCCAAATTTCTATTTTCAGTAAAGTGTTGAACCTACATATTTCATATCTTTGATATACTGAGCCCATAGTGCACCTGAACAGCAGCTAAATACTGAGAATTCTATCATCAAAATGTGAAGCTCATCATATGCTCACATTCCTTTGTAAAATTGTTTTGAGAAACAAAAACTGAAGAAAATCTATGATCTCCCTTCAGTTCCGTTTTCATCTGGTTAATCTACTATTTCATGTCACCCTGGTTTTGCTTTGTTAGAGCTTGCTTAATAAGGTGCTCATAAAGCCGCACACATGAGCCTGAGAATACTGTACAGTAGTTTGATTTACTGAGCAGGAGTATAATGGACCAGAGACTTCCTGCGCTGATCTCTTCAGCAGCACCGGCTTCTATTAAGAGATGAGTCCTGAGTGGCCTTTGAGCTTAAAACAGTGGGAGTTAATTAACATTTGATCCTACCTCTCCTTACATCTTTAGAGCTTCTTTTTTCGATTTCATTTCAGCCCATTCATTCGTTTTGGTGCTGGAAGATTGCCTCACGATCACACGTAGCCTCATCGCTGAACTGATGGTGGCTTATCATAGCTTGTTGGGCAAAAGCAGGCATGTGAAGGCTTGTGACAGGAGACAGATGTTTGCCTTACCTCTTAGCAGACGCGTGTCAGGAAGCAAGGGCTGCCTTTGTGCTACTCAAATATACTGACACCGAGTCAAAAAAATAGAAACAGCAGAAAACAGGACCTGTATCTGTGTTTCTCTGTTTCTTTGTGTGTTACTCTCTCTCTCTCTCTCTCTCTCTCTAATACACCCATATAAGTGAGTTGCACGATAAAAATTCAAAATTTATATTGTGTAACTATCGGTATTGTCTTCATTACCAAGCAAAGTGTGTCACCATTCACTGAACGACACAACTTAAGCAGGCGCAAGTCACCAAGTCAGATGATAGATGTAGCCTACAGTATGGAGCACAGTTTCATATAAAGCCACCAAAGGTTCAAGTACCGTAATATAAAACTGATTACAGTGACAGCTATTTAATGCATTTGATCTATAGAGGTGCAGCATCTGCTTTTGATTAAAATGTGTCCTTTGTGACCTCATTCATGCATAATCCTTACAGTTTTTAAGGAAATGTTAGTTAATGTGTCATTTTTCTACAAATAAATTAATGAAAGATGTGTTTTAGGAGAAGCTTCGCATGCCCGCCACACTCTAATGTTTCAGTCACGCCGTGAGTGGAAACAGTGTGAAGCTTAAAGGGCACTTCCCATGTATTTAAACCTGGGCCCCATTTCTTGACAAAAAATTTAACTTGGAGATCACAGGAGTTGATGGTCCACAAACAAGAGAAATTAAGGATGAGGTCATGATAGAGTACAAGTGGTACAACATTGCATAGAATCCAAGTAAGCAGGGAAAAAACTGAAAACAACAAAACAAAAACCCTTACAATTTGTAACATATATGTGGATGAGATAAACTCAACAAACGAACAAATCCAAGAAATTTAGATTATCAAAATAATGTTAGAAATGTAGGCATATGTCGGTGCTAGTCCTATCATTTGGCCAGATATTTCTTTGTCAGCTCTTGAAAAATGGTGTTATTTATGGCTGACTTCATTAGGCAGATAATTTCAGAGTGCTAATGACCTATAAATGACACTAAAGATTAATATGTGAACCTCTTGACTTGTAGCCATTTTGAGTGTGTGGATAGTGTTTTGTAAGATTGCAGAATTTAGCGATAAACAAATGAAATATGTTGTCACTGAACATTTTTTTTGATACGTTCAGTGTCAACATTTTTGTGACTTGCCTGGTACGTTGACTAGTTACACTTGTTCATTATATTAATAGAAAATGTAATTACCTCAGGACTGTGTTTTATATAAGCATAATTTCTAGGACACACCGCTGACATGTAAGAGTATGAGTTGTGTTGCTCTGACAACGGCTGCGGCATTAAAGATGTGATGTCTCAAGAATGGGACACACAAATCTCTTTGGCTTCTACTATTTGGTTTCCTGGAGACATTTTGGTAGGAGGTTTGCAAAATTTCAACTTTGGAACTATTTTCCTTAAAGTCAGTTATTTTGAAGATCGCCACCATGAGTTGCTAATCGCTGACTAAAACAACTTCATAATCAAGGTTCAAGTTTGGGAAGTTTAGGAAAATGGTTCCAAAGTTGGACAGTCCTGCTGATAGAAATAGGTGAAAATGTCAATGGTTAAATAATGCATTTCATTTTACTAACCTGCAGAAGTTGGGCATTGAAATTAAAATGTCATGATCAGCAGAAGTTAAGCAGAAACCAGTCGGAAGTTTCCTGTTTTTGTATTAAAGAAATGTATTTACTGCCTGTTGGGAAATAGCAGAATGTTATTATCAAATAACATTGGGGTGATTTTGCATCAATTTTGAGGTAATTATGATGGTAATTAGGGGGTAATCTTAAAGACATTTCAAATTTCTGGCTTGTAATTACCACCTACTTACCATGGAAATTGTAGACCTTTAAAATGCATGCAGATATATCCGGACAAATTGTGATTCCATTGATTCATCCAGTCATTCTATAAATTAATACAGTCACTTTGGTGACATTTTCTGCTAAAAAGTTGTTCCTCGAGTGGCTTAAAGATCTAAATTATAATATGTAAATGTCCTGTGTTCAAATACCGTCCAGGATTTTGTCTCATGTCTACTTCCTCCCTCCCAATGTGTATCATCGCTGTCTCCCTGTCTTTTTCTTGGATAAATATCCTGACATCCAAAAACAAATGATCCAGTTGTCAACTTCTGGAAAAAAGATAAAGCAGCTGAACCTATTTGTTATCCCAGATTAGGCAAGTAGGTCATTGAATGAGTATACCAGACAACAGACTAAATTCATTTACAAGCTTTAAAGGACGTATAAAGTGACAGGTCTACCTAAAGTGACAACATGTTTGAGGCTAGATGCCTCTGATGTTTGCTATTTTTTCTAAGACATAAAATGGCTTGTTAAATATCCTTAGCTACATATTCTCAGGTGGGGTGATTCAAAGTAAGATGACAACATGCTGGGAAAGATTATCAAAAGCTTCTTCAAGTACTCAGAGCAGTTTTGAGCTACTAAAGGAACTCTACAGTGAGAGTTCTATTTGAGGTTTAAAACCAAGATGGACCTCGTTGTTTACCCACATCACTGTTTGACGCTGCAACACAGAAGTCGATTCAGCTCAACTTAACAATTGGATATGCTGAAACTTTATATTTCGATATAGGCTTCAGAGCAGGTTGTACTTCCTGAGGAGGCTACGGCCATTCAACATCTGCAGGAAGCTTCTGTGGATGTTCTACCAGTCTGTGGTCGCCATGCGTTCTCTCCTACGCTGTGGTGTGCTGGGACGGGAGCACATCAAAGGCTGACCTTTCCAGGTTGGAAAAGCTGGTTAGGCGGGCCGCCTCGGTGGTCGGCATGAAGCTGGACCCCCTGGTGACAGTGGCGGAGAGGAGAACTCTTAACAAACTGCGGGGCATCCTGGCCAATGCCAACCACCCTCTGCACACTGTCATCAGCAGCCGGAGGAGCAGGTTCACCGACAGGCTGGACAAACAGACTGAGGAACTCCTTTGTCCCCCGTGCCATCAAACTGTACAACTCCTCACTGAGGGGGAGGAGGGCAAACAGATGATGAACAAATGCATGTAAAATAACCATGTACAATACAATAACTATGTGCAATATATTTTATATACTGTAAAAATGTTGATATGACATATAAATGTTAAAATATAATATTTAACGCTAGTTACCACCTGCCATTAAATGAAAAACTGAAGAAGCCACAGAAACTGGCTAGCTAGCTGACAGCACTCGTTTCAAATTTAAGATTTTGAATCTGCACAAACATTTTTATAGTGTGCCCCCTTTTTTCCAGTAGCTAAACTAAGCTAAGGTAAACTAAGTCAAACTAAGCCAAGCTATGCTAAGCTAAAATAAGAAAAGGTAAGTTAAACTAAGCTTACTAAAGTAGCAACAATTTGCTCCATCTTGAATAATTACAATAACTACAGTACTTTAAAATGCTGCTTGCATATACATCCATCAGTAATAATCAAACCGTATGCTATAAAATAATGCAACAATCAGAAGGGCCCTTTTTTCAGCATATAAGTGAAATAGAAGAAAATCCACTTCAGAAATTACCAAAAAAATGAATACAAGTAGAACCAAAAATGTAAAACAAGCTCCATTCATCTCACTAAAATACTACTTTCTCTGTGATTGTGTCTTCATTAAGTCTAATTAGAATGAATTAGACCAGCATACTTGGTAAGTATTTGAGTTTTAGTAGTGTGTTGCTATAGTTTGATAATTCAAAGACAGGTATTACATTGGAATTGAGCTCGTATTTTGCAAAATATTTGACTATTGCGTTAATTGTGATGTCTTCACTGAGGCTTTCTTGTGATATCCATTAGAATGAGTCCGAGCTCACAACATTGTTTGAAATGCACAATGAACTTCTACACGCAGCTGCATTTCATAACGGTAAAAAATGTAAATTGTCCTGAAATACCTCAGATCTGAAACCCACCAACCAGCTGCTTTGATTCTGGTAATTAAGTGAAAAAAACCAACACATTTTTGCAACACATTTTCCCTCCTCCATGCACTATATTGTGCAGTGTGGCTATAGGCTACATTGTGTAATGGGAAGTCATTAGCTTTTGGTCTGATGCAGTTTGTTCTCAGTCCCTCGCTGCTACATTTATATTTCATATCTTATGTTTCACACTGTATTAACAGCTGTGGCTTGTTTTTGCCATCTGCAGACAATTACTTTAGTTTACTTGGCTTTGTAATAATAACATGTTTTCTTCTTGCAACTCTCTCAATAGACAACATGCTGCAAATTCTTGACAGGTGCTGAGGCATTTGCTCGGGAGACATGGTGAGGAGGATTATTACTGCATTATTTAGTTCTCCTGAAATAAACAAACACATTCCCTTCCCGGCATCATGTGCCACTACCAAGTCAGCATTGTGTTGTGTTGCATTGCTCCAGCTCGGAGCAGCCAATTATGATTTACGTCGAGTGCCGAGAACCTCCGTGCCCCTTTTCACTACCAACAAGACCCACTTAGTGTTGAATATTTTCCCTCCCGTACCCTCTCATTTGCTCAGTATCTCCTCCTTTTATGACCTTTTTACATTCACCTTGCCTTGTTTCACCTACTTGCTATCACCACAGTGGCTCAGGTTCCGCTCCACAGTCTAGTTTCAGTATAATAACTTGACACTTCACATTGCATTAGTCTTAGTCCCGACAACAAGGTTATGTGACCTATAGTGTCAGAGAGCATACACCATACTTGCCTGGAGTAGCTATTTATCAAGACAGCTTTGGGCCACCTATGATTCAGAGCAGAACAAATACAGATGTGAGGCGGTTATACCGAGGACATATTTGTCCAGCAACCAACGTTTTGGCTAGCAAAACACCATCAAGCTGTTCTCTCTCACAAGGGACTTGAACGGGACTTTACATCTTGTACAACACACTGCATGTCATTACACAGTAAACATAATAAAAGCATAGATATCACATTTCTAAAATTCACTCAATGTGATGTGAACTAAAAAACAAATGTTATTTTTATTTTGCTCCATAAACGTATAGGTCATTTTATTAACTATAAGTTAAGAACAATAAGCAGATAAGCAGGTTATTGCTAAGTGTTGATGGCCACGTACAGGGTGGGTGGGGAGACTCAGAGCTGCAGAGAAGGAGGCCGGCTCCAAACCCCGAGGAAGTCATTAGGAGACCAGTGACCTCACTGGTGCAGCACGCTCAAAAAAGCTGCCCACTGGCATGATGTCATATTTTACATGCCATCAGTCATTCCAGCACCTCCGGCCATCAAACCTGACGAGTATACAGATACAGTATTGACCACTTGAGATCATGAGGAGGAAGCGTGTTAATATGGGCTCGGGTTTATGTGGATATTTTTTTTGTTTTCCTTACAACAGACTTTCTGATCAGGACTTTTGGACTTCTTTTGGACACTTTAATCCAGTGATGTGCAAAGATCAACCCTGGGGCAAAATCCTCTAACACACTCTTTAGTGCACATGTGGCCCCTCGCAACAACCTCACGCAATATGGGTGAAGATACGGGCATGTCATTTCAGACTTGAAATTGCAGTCATAATTTGCTGTGTTGATTCAAGACTGTTTTGGAACTGTGTTGTTAAGCGCAAGGTTCAAACGTGGTCAAAGGTTACATTAAAGGTCACAGTGTATATCTAACCCTGACAGGCAACACATTGTCACTCCCGACTCATCAAATACGGCAGCTCGGTCAGTGACATTAAGCGTGTAATGATATTAATGCGTAATAAACAATGTCCAGTAGACTTTCAAAATAAAGCTCACTAACGGACAATTCACATATTATGACATATTATGATGTTTGCTTAGAAAACATCACACTTGGGGTTAAAATAACTACGGTCGGGATTAATGACGTTCTCCTCGGCCGAGCTGTAAATTTAGCTAGTTCAGTTATCTTAGTTGGCTGACTTGTCGCCAACATGAAGGTCTGCAGATCATCTTCAGTTAATTGGTAGCATTTTCTGTAAAATAACACTGCTGTTAAGTTTTTCAAATGTAATATTTATCTATTTTTCTTTCGCTTTGAGCATCACGAGCAGAGAGCCATCTGGTCGCATTACATTCAAGAGAAGGCAGGCAGCTGTAGTGTTGATCTCGCCAAAGCTCAGTAACTAACAACAAAACAGTCTATAGATGGATAAACTGCACTACAGTAACGTTTCCGTTTAAAGAGCATATGAGTTTGACATAAAATGATATTTAACCCTCCTGTTACCCTCACATTCTACTAACACTGTTTATCCTTGAGGTCAATTTGACTCCAGCAATTTAAACATCCAGAAAATTATCATAATCAAAGTTGTTACTCAAGTTTATCAGGTACTCTGTGGGTATTTGTTGACTATCTGAATAACATTTTAGCAGCACTCCAAAAACCTTCTTATATGTCCAGAACATGACTTCGGAAATATACGCAAAAAAAACAAAAATATCTTACCAATTTATCCAAAATTTGATCTTTTTTTGTGTGTTTTAAAGTAACTATATTATTTCTAAGCATTAGTTTGTGTAATGTCTAATATTTGGAATGAAAGTGATTTCCACTATCTAGGACAGTAGCATGTATTATGTATGGGGTCAATTTGACCTCAGGAAAAACAAACACAATTTCAGACATTTCTAAAAAATGTAACCACATATACACTGCCAGAGGAATTATTCTTGGATTTTACATGACACTATATGTTAGAACGATTAATATTTTATTATTTACAGTTGAATCATAAATATAATTAATACATATCAGGGGTCATCAAGCAAGTTTAGACTCAACTTCATTTAGAGCCACAGACTGTAGCTGTATGCTGTTAACTGCAGCACAAAACAATACAGCAGATGTTTGACTAACTGGCATTGGCTTATCATGATTAAACCGCAGGAAAGAATAACTGTGAGGTTATTGGTAAATCGGTTAGTGGCATTCACACAGCACTGTGATTCATGCAAATCCCTTGAGATGTTCCACATGTCTCTGCATTAAGCTTCAGTGTGTTTTAAGAGTCGCCTCAGAAGGCGGTGCATCCACTATGTTGATCTTTGCTACAGTCTGCACCACTGTGCTGCATAATTTATTTTATTGCACAAGAAGTAAACCCCTATCACTCTTCTACACAATCGCAGCCTTAGTAAATGTGTTTATCTTGTTTATTTCCCCCTCTCTCTCCTTCTCTCTCTCTCTGGGTCTCTGGGGTCCGTGTGGCCCCTGTCTGCTTCCTGGTGGTGTCTGGGAGCCCAGGTCTATGAGGCACCAGGATCATTTTCCCTCTGTAGCTGTTGTCACTAGCATGTACCAAGCTAATTCATCTTGCTAATGGCAGGTGGGTCAGTTGAGCGCTATAATTGTGATTTCCGTTTTTTTTCTCTCTCTCTCTCTTTCTCTCTCTCTTTTGTGGCTGTAGTTCTTTGATCTATTGAAAATAGCAGAAGCAGCTTTTAAAAGAAGACAGCGCTACCTGCCATCCAAATGTTTAATCTCTCGTTTTAACATATCATCAGGAAGATATGCAAATTCAACTGTTTTCTGTTGAAAGCTAAGAATCAGAGAATTGTCAAAACTATTATTCAAAAGTGAAATACACATTTAAAAGAAAGGTGAATTGTACCAAATTAGGCTTGCATTTTAGGCGAGTAAAGCCCTTGAGTGGCACTTGATTGTAGATATACTCTATGGAACCAGCTGCTTCTTTTAAATAGCAAAATTCTTTCTCTCACAATGGATTTAATGAACTCTATGCCTTTATAAAGAGTTAACGGATTTTTTTTTCAGAGTTACTAGAATGAAGTCAGCAGTCAGTTGGAGTCACTGGGGCATGAATCTCCAGGGAGCGGTGGACACGGAATGAGCTCGGGCTGATTTCAGTCAGGAGGAAGGTCGTCACCACACAAATGAAAAACATGAGAAGTGGTTCAAGGTCTAATCAAGTCCTCAGACTGTGCTCACTGGGAGCAATTAAGTTCCTCCCTCTCGCTCAACATAGGTAACCAGATCCTCCTATTGACATTCTCAATAAAAGGTCATTTACTGTATGGATAAAATGATCAGCCTCCATTGCCTGAGAACCCTGCAGCGCAAAATAAACTTGCGGTCAGAGCTATGACCAAAAATAGTCTGTTGTTTACAATATCGACAAGGACGTAAAATCGAAGAAATGATCCGCATAAAAGAAAACATCTAATGCAATAACTGCTTGGCTTGTGCGTTTGGAATCTACATGCAGGATCTTCACTGCATGAATTTCAAGACCTTGGCACAGAGCGCAACCCAACCGCAGGAATTCATTACCATCATTGCTAGTCTGACACAAATTAAGTCCTGGTACTTTCTGTCTTGCCTCTCAGACCACAATACTTCATCATAAGTCATCCTTAATTTGTATGGTTGTCGCAGGCACTTGTTGTCAAGTCTGTTTGCTTGCAGCTCCCTTTGTCAAAGCCTGTCAGGGCTGCACAGACTGGCAGGGAGAGAGCGATGAGATTTTCACACTCTGATCCCACCTAGAATGCCTGTAAAACTCTTGTTTGCCTCTGAGCCAAAATATGAAATGCAGTCCTTGAAAGCGCTTGTTGTACTGTCCATTCATATACATTTTTCAGGAAGTGTGAAGTCATAGGGGGAAGACCATATATGAATCTTACACAGTCCTAGCTGTAAGATGGTGCTGTTTTGTCCTATTTCGAATCAGAGTTTTACTGATGCTGAGAACATATTTCCTGTCTCCATTTTTCACCCCCAGGAGGAATCAACCTGTCTCTGTTTCTTCTCCGAGCATCTGGCTTGTACCGCACATCCCTGTTCAAATGCAATGCAATTGTGATGCTTACCAAGTCAAATTGAATAAGGGGTGAATAATGCTAAATGATACTATAGGGGCAAATGTTTTAGCTGCAGAGAATTCACAGATTCAGGTGTGACAGATGAGTCAGAATCTGTCTTTTCCTTCAACCGGAGTAATAATGAGTGGATATAAATTCTCTTAAGCGTGTCTAGATGATCTTAAGCTTTAACGCAGTGAAACTGAGTAACACATATTATGGCCTTTCTTGTGGGCAGCTCTTGAGGGTTAACAGCCTTATGTCCCCAGTGAAGCACGCATAATGGCAATGGGATGAGAGGGTTGGGAAATCACCCCCCTTCTGCATTCTGACCACAGAACTGACACAGTCAATGCTTAACAGAAGAGTCCTAAAATACTCACCATAGGGCAAACCAAAAAACTTTAACAGAGATAAAAAAAAAAAAAGAATAGAAAAAATTCTAAATGTCTGATTGTGGGGAGTCGCCCATCATTTCACTTGATATTATTTTGCTGCCACCCCTGCATGTCTGTTAATTACGTCCCCAGCAATACACATATTCCCCTGGGCTCTTTACCAAAAAGCAATAAACACTGTATCACACTGACTCACCAATTGTCAAACAACTGGAGAAGAAAAGAGAGCAAAAGTAACCATTAAAACAGAAAAACGACTTTTCCTGATTGGAATCAGAAACGGTTTAAGTCCGTTTGCACATGTACATGGTGTTGTGTTACATAACGGTCGAAAGAAAACATAGAGTCAAATATATGGATAGATATTTACAATTCATTTGTAAAATTATACTTTTCTAAAATGAACAGCTGTAGAGTTGTTAAAATGAGGAGGATGGAATGTGCAAAATACTGTGAAAAGAGTGTGAGAATGTTAAAGTAAAGAAAAAGAAAAGTGTTTCTTAACAAAAGACACCATATAAATACTTTACTTCGTTTTTTGTGAACAACTTTGGTATCTACTTCTGATGATAGCTTTGCTAGCTGGTTATTATTAATAAAAATATATATGAGGCACCTATCAGAAGCCATTTACCCTAGCTTAGCATAAAGACTAAAAACAGCTAACCTGGCTCTGTAAGAAGGTAACAAAGTCCACCTACCAAAACCTCTAAAACGCATTTATTAATGGTGTTATTGACAACATGAACTACTACATATGGCATTCCATCTCCCCATCCATTGCATTTATGTCACAACACTGTTGTTGTTGAATCATCTGCCCCCTCAAGTTGTTGCCTGGTTGTGGCACCAGCTTATGTTGCTAACGCTAGCTAGGTACTGGTTACATTGCTAATGCTAGCTAGCTAACATTAGGCAGCACAGTATGTCGCGTACAAACTGTATAACTCAGCCATTATTACGCTTTTTTTCCCACAAACTAGCAACTACCAAGCCTCTTGATCGTTGACGAAACATAGATACAACGTGATATAAGATTTTACATTATTAATTCACAATTATAATAATGTTTTTAGGGAAAAGAGAACATTTTCTGCACCTCTCCTCCAGCTCTGTAAGTGTATAATTTTAAACAGTGATTTGTCTACATAAAAATGACAGAAATCATAATGCTACAGTGTCACTGATCTGAGTTTGCCAACCAACCAGCAGACACATCAGGAAGTCGATGTGCCTGGCCAAGAAACAATCTCACACATTACCTCCCCTTGGAAAACACACCTTGCTTCGACACATCAGTTTTAATATAGATTTTACATAAATAGGATGTAAACATGTTAATAAATGAGCCATAGAGGTGACCAAACATGAGGTTGTTACCTTTGGATAGAGCCACCCTGTTTCTACTGTTTGTACAAAGCTAGGCTAATGGGCTGCACACTGTTACAAAAGAAAAAAAAGAAATACATACAAACATGAAAGTAGTACCGATCTTCTCATCTAACTCCTAGCCAAAAACAGTTGCATCGTGATAAGAATACCATTTGCATTTTAAATCCATTATGAAATACAGGAGAACATTTTTGACTCTGAATAATTCTGCAGTTTGTTCTCAGTATAAAGGCTGTTTCTTCCCCTACAATGAATGTGTTCTCATTCAGCAACATATCGGCAGTCGGAACCTTACTCATTAGGCATATAACCAGATCTAAAGTCTGTAGAGGACAATTATCAACAGTATTATGCTTTTTATATGGAGATTCCTGAACTTCTAGTTTTAGATTATTCAATTTCTTCACATTTCATGGTTGCTGTTTTGTCTTGGATTCTCGTAATTTAATACAGAACCAATGGAAGAAAAGAAAAAGATTCATTTTTTTACAGAGCATTACACATGTTGGCACTCTGAGTCTATTGAATGTGCAAAATCTCACAGAGCATGTATTACATTAAAGGGAAAATGATTTCCAGAGCAATAAAACATATTCAGTGTTGCACGTGTCTGCCTTCACTTTGTGAATTGTTATTCATATTATTTGGAAATAGATAATCATTCGCTTATTTTTACAACAAATTCACATGCATACCTGCATGCTTAATTTCACCAATTAACTCAAGTAGAAAAGCAGAAATGAGAGCACAAAGAGCTGGAATGTAGCAGCAGCTAAATGGCTGATTTTCTTCATTGTTTTCTATCATTTCCAAACACAACCGGCGGCCCAGCAGGCAGTGTTGGGACTAATACAGAGAATATTGTGTTACTTTTGGTCTGGAGTGAATTCGGTCCAACTTCAACGTGCAACCCGCCGTGCTCTGGCTGGGTTTGCTGTGGTAGCACTGTAGCAGAGAAATGAATGCCAAGTTGTCTGCTTCCTAGTTAGCAGTCTTGTGTTCCTCACATTTGCAGTCATTACAGTTTAATCACCTTTTAATAGCATGATGACTGTGTGTGGTTTGTGGAGGATGGTCAAAATAGGGTCATAAGGGCCATAATCTCCTGTTACGGTGCTGTGATAGAAAATTATCTCAAGCAAATCAGACATTACTTCAGAAAGCTGCTAGGTGACTTCATTAAAGGAGTAATTCAAAATTTGGGAAACATGCCTGTTTGCATGTTATCATTATTTTTTGACAGGAATTTGGGAGATCTCCACAGTGTTTGTGGTGACCAAAGAAAGGAATTTCAATGCAAAACATGATGATGTCAAATCCTAACCAATTAACTAAAAATGTAATCTAAAGAAATGTTAAGTTTCAACATATACATGGTTTGCAGAAATGTAGAGAACAATTCTAAAAACAATTATCCTGTCACTTGAGCCATGGACGTGTTAACATTTTTCTCATCCAACACTACTAAGCCATTAGCTATTACGTCATTGAACATAGTTTGAAGTTTAAACAAGTGTTGAAATCACTTCAACGCCTGTGGTATTCAGTAGAGGAAACAATGCAGCTGAGTCTTCTGGATAAGCAAAGAGACACTTTTACTAACACATTCATGTTGGCACTATCAGCAATGAATCATGGATGTGATGAAGGGCTGTATCTATCTGAGAACAGGACGAGGACTGAAGAGGGTTCTCAACAGTTTCACACATCCACTGATTCCCTCTGAAGTGAGACGAGCTACAAAGACAGAGAAAGAGCAACTGGCGATGTTTGCAGAAGGGTCGTCTTGTAATTATTTATGGAATAGAGTGTTTAAAGCGATTATGCTGTGTGTTCCCATATAATAGGCCCGGCTGTAGGTCTTTATACTTTTATTGTCCACGTCAACTGGTTTGCTCTGAATGGCTTTAATGGAAAAGCACATTTCAGCAAAAGGTGTCACACCCATACATCTTGTTATGTGCTCATAGTGCTTACTTGCAAAGTGCCAGTCTAATTCATGTCTGAGTGGGCATATGCCACACAAAGGAGCCCTCACACAGGCTGGATTCAAGTCACTGTGAGCGTGCACGGTAAGTAGAAGTAAAGTAGTTGTCCTGATGCATTGACGTGACATCAAAGCGAACCTCGACATCAACACATAGCTGGCTATCTTTGGAAAGTGATGATGATCTTTGCTGTGCTGCTCATCAACACTGAGAAAGATTGCAATGTACAGCTGTCTGCGCCCTACAATCCATTTGACATGTTGACACAGTAGGCCCTTAAAAGTGCATGTGTCAGGAACTCGGAACTAATAGTGCAATGTCTAACTTCAGAAGATTAGCCAAGCAACGACATAAGCTGCGGCTGCTGCGGTGTTTAGAGGCCGTTTTTGAAAAATGTGTGTGGCACTCGTACGTGAGGAGAGAGAAATGAAGGCGACAGGGAAGGCTCTGCAAGAGTGGAAAATAAGTGAAATGTAAGTCATTGGTAGCAATATTTTGATAAAGTAATCATGCTTCAGGAGCGAAGCTCGGACTCCGATATCAGCCTTTGGTGATTCCGCGGAGCTCCTCCGAACATGGCAGCATCAGATTTACAAATTGAAAATCATTAATAATTCTAACCAGGATGTGATAAATCTGGAATCACTCCCGATGAACCTGGACACACTTTCATAAATCAAAAAGATTACTTGGAAATTTTTTAAAATCTGATGTCAAAGTGTCAGGCTTACTAATGGTTTTTGTAGATCCCTCGCCGTGATATATCATTAATCTGAGATGCATTTGAAGTGTGTCACCGGGGCAATATGTGATCCCTCTAATATTTGGAATATGCTGGTCTGTGTCAATACGGGAGATAGAAGGGATAAAAGCGGGTGGGGGTGCTGGGGAGAAAGTTGCCGTGGGTTACATTTTGATAAGGCGGTTCAATGAATATTTCAAATGACCATGCACAGCAGGAATATCCTTACATCTGAATGTAACAGTTCTGGTGCTGCTGGTGCATCGTGATAACAGTGATGGTGATGAGCAGCTACTGCAATTCAAACGCGTAACCTTAATGTACAAATGATACCGAGAGCTCTTGTTTTTTTAATGCAGCGCCAGTGTTTCCCTCTTAAATCCTGAGAATATCCACACAATAAACTCCAAAATCCACATCCAGTGCCGAAATACCCTCTTTATTCTGAGAGCAGCGCTGCACAGACTTCGGAGTGCTATTGTGAAGAAGGAGGTATTGACCGTGATGGTGAACAGGGCACCTCTGTAATCTAAATGTCATTCCCTGAAAAGCATCTCCCACACAGCCAATGGCTTTCATCTGAATGTGCCTCCAAAAGATTCAATTACTTTTTCTCTCCTTCTATTTCTTTCACCCTCTGATCTCCACCCTCCTTCCCATGCACTAGTTGCTTATCTGCTGTGATTATAGTCATTATGAAGCAGCCGTGTCTGTAGTGAGATTTCATCAGGAGCAGACATGCTCAGCCAGCTGCCTCTGCAACCAGGTCCCGTTTAGTAAAGGAGCTGTACAAAGAGCTGCCGGCTGGATATATAATACTGGACATTTTGAGCTACACACACATACTAGTAGTCAAGGCGGGACATGGGAGTGAATTACTCATAAATATGTATTCTGTGCCATATATTCTGTAAACATTCCCCACATTAACATGAGTGGCTCCATGCATAAAACTGTATAAAGGTTATGTACTGTGGCGATGCAGAGCTCCGACTGTATTTCCTATTCTGGTGAGGCGAGGGGAGAAGTATGGCAGCCCGAGGATAAAGGGCTGTATCAGACAACACAGCTGCTCTTTTCATGTTCAAAATCTGTTTCTCGCACGTCTCCGTCTAGGTTTCAGCGGAGGGGGTGGAGTTTAAATGCGATGGAACAAAACTCATTTTTTGACAATGACATCAAAGGAGATGGCTGCTTTTGTGTTTGAAGTGGAGCATGTTTGAAGTGTTCTGAAGACAGTGGAGTGGTAGGGCAAGTTCATTGTTGCCTCGCTCTGGGGATGATTATCAGCTGCTATCGGCTGCGAATCTCTGAAACAACTGTCAGCATGACATGTGAATAATGATCTCCCTTTTTCACCTGCTGACGCCTAACCGACTCTGACACCTAAATACCTACAGTACTACCCGAGTTCAGACATTCAATTCTTCCTTCTGTCTTCGGTTGCAGTTTTTAGACAATTCTTGGAAATTATTCAAATTGCGGCAACACCCACTCTTCCACTTTGCACTTACGAGCGCGACATAGACAATTAATTGTTTTATGTCACACTTTGAGGCATTAACATGCAAGTGTGAGCAGCTATGATGGCAATTTTTTGTGTTTTTTTTTTTATTATCATTAACAATTTGTAACTAAAATAATAACTCCTGAAGCATTTATGACTGATGAATAAACGTTCACTTAATGCACAATAACATATGTAAAATCATTGTTATCGAGTGTGATCATGTATTTATTTTTAGCAGTTTTAAACACACATGGAAACAGTTTTTAATATTGCATTATAACAAACTGAAAAATTGCCATAAGTCAATATAAGTATATATAAATATATCTCTCTTTAGAGATCTTCATATCTATCTTTATATAACCAATCATTATGTTTGTATACAGTAACCTCTAGATGCAGTAGCGTACATACAGCTTAATTGTCTTTTATCATGATGTTATTTCAACATGCATACATCCAGTTCATCTAAAATGCATGTTTGATGCAGTCATATCTCATTAATAACAAAACTTTTACGAATGTTAGGTTTGCGAAAGAGAGCACATTTCTTTCCTGTTGGACCACAGACTAAAACGGCAGGTGAAGCTACCCAAAACTAGCCGTTAGCCGGAGATGTCACAGTAAAGTGGTTCTTCAAAGATGCCAGTAAAAGCAGCACGTATGAAATACGCACAGCAGAAACGTCAAATAGGTCGGACCACTGTATTAAATATCTTTGAATGTTACGGTTATGACTGAAAATGAGAACAGAAATTAAGGAGTTTGCCAATTTCACATATCTCTGCACTGCAAATACCAGTAGTGACCCACAGACTGTTATCAGCAGGTGCATCCTTTACAGAACTTCATGGTAACATTTTCTGTACCAAGTTTATTTCATCTAAGCACAATTAACAATTAAAAATATTATGTAACAATGTATGTGGAATAAACCTATTTGTTAACAATCTACTGCGCAGAAAGGATATATAATATCGAAACTATGTAAATGACATAGTATAACTGGTTAAAAAGCAAACTAACGTTTAAAACACAACTAGGCACAAATGTAAACAAGTATGATATTGGCTACTATGTTATCAATTATACATTTACTGTTTATATACAGCACCAGTCAGGAATACTTCATTGGAGGAATTATCAACATAATAAACCCTTCAAAACATTAGTTTACAGCTTCAGTGTAGTGTGTTATAAACCATGTACAGTACTAGTTTATGTAATTCTTAATAGCAAAGTACTGTCGCCATGAAATACTCTATGATTACATCTATGTAACATTGTCATCACGTTATATATTTGGTTAATATAGTGAATGTTGTAATACATAGGGTTAGGGTTAGGGTCATATAATGAGTTATATTATGAGTAATTAGTTATGAGATATAATGAGTTATCAATAATTTAGTGTTCATAGTGTTAAAGTGTTGTACTGCCTTTAAGTACTTTATGGGAGAGGTTCAAATCAAGTGCGACAGGAATCTTTTTTCTAAATTATTATTCTTATTTAAACATCTATTATGATTGGGCATCCAACATTTTAATAATATTTGCTGCTAATGTCAAATCATGTTACATTCACACACAGTGCTCATGTATTCAGCAGGAAACACCATGTTTTCCTGACCTCTCTTGTAATGGTGGGAGTCAGAGAGTTATGGCTGACACTGCCCTTAAATATAAACCAGTCCTTGATATTAGCCACTATCATATAACTGTGTACCCTTAATGGTTACATTAACCTAGTAAAATAGACAAGTTAACAGTCCTCCCAATACATGTAGTGAGCTTTAGATTTAGTTGGGCCTCTAAAATCCTCCTCCGCTAACTATTATTGTACATGGGTTGGCAGTCTATAGTCCAGCCTGTAAAATCTTTCAGGAAGGGTCATTAAGGATATTTCATTATCTCCATATTGCCAAGGTCAGGTTGTCCATATATCCACTTTACGGCTGCTAGGGGAATATGCTGCGACTGTAGTATAATAGACCAGAAAATGTCCACACCAGGAATGATGGGAAATCAATATTAGGCCCAGCTCATCAATACAAACCCCATTTTCACAAGCAGGAAGAAGGTACTCTGGAAAAAAATGTTGAGGAAAATAGATTGAATCAGAGCGAGAAAATAAAATAAAGCAATGTTTTATTGTTAATAAAATGTTTGTTTTTTGGTGTACAATATGCTGTGATACTCGTCACAGGATAGGTTTAAACCGGTTTGGCTTGATTTTGCTTTAATCTGCCAGCACTGGATCAGGCAGTCCATAAATGTCCCGGCACAGTCGTGTAACCACGTTAAAGGAGAAAGAAACATGGGTTGTGACAATGATTTGCCCCATTTGTTACGGCGGTGGCAGGGGCCTCAATCTGCCTTTGGTTTGTTAGAGGAATGTTGATGCCTTCAGTTTATTGCAGGGTAATGGCGAGAGGAGATGTAGGATGCTGACAAACAAAGGAACATTTATATCATTACAACTTAGAGAGGAAGTGTAGTGTGAAGAGTTCAGTCGTCACCGAAACAACACTCGGATTAGAATCGACATATTTTTATGCTTCCCCCTTTAATTTGAATTAATTAAAGCTTTGCACATAAAACATTCATAATAGTCCTCTGAGGTGTAAACATTATAAGGTGAAATTGTCAGTACGTGTAGGCTATTTGTTAAATAAACGTAGCAGAGCATGTTGTGGTCCAACAAGGAATTTGCAATGTGCTATGGTGGAGAAAAGAGAAAACAGCCTGTGGTTGTTTAACCAGCCAGTGGTAGCCTTGGGCGTTGTTTGTTTATGCAGCACAGCTTCCAACAAATGAATATCACACTGGCAAACTGATGTTGGAAAAAAGGACTCTGCATACAAAAGCCTCTCCCTTCCTTTCCAAACGGCTGCTAGCGTCAGAAAGATCCAAAATGCTTTGAGTGCCGGGTGCTCGGCTTAATGTATATTTTCACCCTGGATTATTGTACGGCACAAACACTGACTCACTCCTGCTACTGTACAGTAGATACATTGTCTTTGTGTGAACATTATATTGTCTGCTGCATGTTAATGGCTTATTGACCATGTATGGTGTAATGAGACCTTGGGTGCAGGGGCAGCTATGATATATGAGGGTGAAAATTGGCCTCTGCTGCACTGATGACCTAATTTCAATATTCAGGGACTTGGGGATGGAAATGACACTTTTCACATTTAAGTGCTTTGTATTAGCCCCTGGCTTACTGTACCTCTGCCTAATCCCAGTCCACAGACACGAACCGCACACTGCACGCGAGAGAGCGCACTGGCTGGTCCGGACCCGCCAAATTACAACCATTCATTGCAGACACAGCAAGGTGTACACCCTTACAACCACCAGGCAGCGTGCATCGCGCGAGAGAGAGAGAGAGAGAGAGAGAGAGAGCGTTTGACTCGATCTAGGAGTCACCTTCATCTTTTCCTTTCAGCTGACTTGATGCATGCATTCAAGAAAATAAAGCAGAGGCAGATTCCAAAAGGGCTCTGTCTTCAGAGATAACCTTGAGGATGTATGGCATTTAGCATTCCGCTCAACCCCGGTCATGGCTTCTTGAAAGCGGTCATGGCTTCCCTTAAGCACAAATTTTGATCCCCAGCCTTGCGTAGGGAAACATTAATACCTTTTCATGCTAAATGGGAGAGTTTCCTATATTTTTCTTTCTTCGGGAGGCGTCTCCAAACAGGAATTTAAAGACTGTCATTGTATGTTAGGGCATAAGGGGGATGAAGCTCAATGACCTATTTGCATTTCTGTCTGGGAGAGGAGAAGAACAGGAGGGTGAGGTGCGCGGCAGAAGGTTGTGAAAACGCAGACTTATTTATCATTCATCCTTTATTTCTCTTGTATTAGTGAGTGGAGGTGTCATGTTTGGCACATCGAAACTCTGTGTTCTGCCAAAGAGATGTGACGCCAAGAGAAATAGGTGTTGTTTTAACCTTGAGCCTGATTTAAGCAAACATGAATATATTACGCACGGTAGCCCTCATCCCCTGGCTGACGTGCTCGCACTGTATTCTTGCTTTGCTACTGTATATTAAGTGCAGTTTTTACTGCAGACAGGAATATGAGGTGTCAGGCCCTGCACAAAGGACAGGTGAACCATAGCATGACAGCTTTGCTTTCTTCCGTGACAAGGAAAAAAAATAGATAGATAGATAGATAGATAGATAGATAGATAGATAGATAGATAGATAGATAGATAGATAGATAGATAGATAGATAGATAGATAGATAGATAGATAGATAGATAGATAGATTTTCACTTCCTCTGAGAAACCATAGAACAGCAGATGGGACAGTCTGCTCGCCACAAGTGCTGCCACGCAAAGAGTGTTTGCGGTGTGTCTGTGTGTGTGTGTGTGTGTGTGTGTGTGTGTTTGTGCGTGTATTTCTGCGTGCCATGGGGACAGCGCAGTAGCTCACGGTGCTCCGACAGGTCCACCGTGTGTGGTGTTCTGCAGCATCAGCAGCCGGACAGGGGCCAGACGGTGGATTTATGATGCCAGGGAGCGGAAATGACCTGCTTCTGTCATTGGGTGTGTGCCCCATCACGAGAGGCCCTAAACTATATTGGCACAGCGCTGACAGACATGTTTGTCATCCAGTCAGTTTTGAAGATACCAAGCAAGGGGTATTAGTCCTTTGACAAGCCTTTACACTCAATCTGTGTGTGTGTGAGTGTGCTGGGTCTGTCTTTTCTGTTCTGTCTACTCTTTACTTTCAGAGCTGTTTTTCCACATCGGCTATTTGTTTATTCGTCAAATTACAACTCATTTCTGTAATTATCTCAACACTTATATCGTATAGTTAATATATTAAGTTATAGTAGTTGATTTGCAACAATGCACCCTAAAAGGTATGTATTGGATGTCTTATATTGATACATAACAACATTTAGACTATTGTAACCTTTAAGTTGAAACTTTTTAAGCTGTTGATATACAATAAAGCAGATGATTGATTCATCTATATGCATATATTTGGTTCCATATTGAAATAAACTAATCAACTTTTGTAGAATTCAAATTGTAATTCATGCACAGTCTGTACAAACTGTATCAGGACAGTGCTCTCAACTTTCTAGCACTAACTTTGGAAGTGTTGCATGAACAGTGACATCTTCTGGCATTCTGAAAAGGCCATGTATGAATGGATTCAAAATTCCTCTCACTGCCTATTTTACTACAAAAAAATAGTCACATAGGCAGAATTAGCATTAGGACTAAAACATAATGATTACCTCTAAATAGTGTACCTGGATCTTCTGGGGGAGACATTGCAACCAGCCGTTTACAGGTTACAACTGAGGAAACCCCTATCACTGAAAACTGGGTTATACTTTGGATTCAAAAGTATCAGCATTATTAGCTAGTTAAGGTACGAAAAGGTAGTAATGGAATGTGACCAAGAACTGTACTTTTACAATTTTGAGGTACGTGCACTTGAGTGTTTTCATTTCCTGTTACTTCATACTTTCACTTAATTAATTATCAGTATATACATACATACATGCAAATATAAGTAAAATGTACTTTTACTTTTGATACTTAAGTACGTTAGTAACACTTCATAATAACCTTCATTAATAAATGGTACATTTATAATCAATTAAACTTTAGTTGACAGTTATTTTACTGTTAAGAAACAGTGGAGTCTATATAAACCACTCATTAATCAATTATAAAGTTTTCTAAACATCTGTTTGATTTGATG
>OMLP01001736.1:26251-37763 GCA_900302685.1 Spondyliosoma cantharus
GATTTGATGGTTATTTAACGTTAAATTATGTGTTTAAACATTATCTAGTTGCAAATATTTATTCACATTCACATTTACTTTTACTCGACTATTACTATGACTAAATATGACTATTGGGAGTTTCTACAACTCTACATGAAGGTAGGGTAAATACAGACAGAGGTTATTTTACAGTATGTGATACTAGGAGACAGTCGCTTTATTGTATAAACTAATTATCAACATATCAACACCTTTCTTCATTATATAAATACAAATCTTAGATAAACTCATGTTTCCTTCACTGATAAGTTGGGGTGTCATAACAAGACATTGCTTCAGCCCATAATGCACAGCACTGTTGTGCCTTCTTCAGCTTCATTTTATCAGAGATATACTGTGCCTGCATATCCATGCCAGCAGCATGCACTCCTGAGAGGACACTAGCTAATTGCCTTAGCGTTTGTGTTGTAAAACCTCATTACTCACCATTCATTTTGCCGGCCAATTATCAGATCAACAGTCTGTATTGAGGCCAATTTGGTAATGCATTTGTTTGTTTATTTTTGCAGGTTGACCACCAGCTCAGTCTTTTAACTGGGAGTGTGCGATCATTACAAGAATATCCTCATATGCAAAATTGAGGAATATAAAGAAGGTCCCAGCTAACATTGGCATCCCAGACCATAGACTGCCAAGTGGGTAATAAAGGATCCAGCTGTAATTTAATGACGATCATATCTTAAATCAATCTTTTGTCAGTGTAAAATGGATGAAAGATGCTGTAACAAAAGCCATCTCACAACAGTAAATCACTTGATCAGCTCATTTACTAGATGCACGCCATTTATTAAAGGACTAAAAAAAAGAGCCCTTCATTAAATACTTTGGTCCATATCTTTAATAGGAGCTCAAAACACTGACTGATTTTTAGCAGTTTTAGCATTAAACTGTCCAACCTACATATGTGATTTACACACAGACACCAAATTCCTTTTGTATCCGCTTGAACTTCCCGAGATTTCCTCCATCACCAAGCAACCATATACAGAGCCTTGCCTCACCCATCCACTCCAATGAATATTTTATAAAGATGCAAAGATTTCCTCCTTCTCAGTGTGTAATCAAATGCACACGGCGCTGCAGGGATTTAAAGAAGAGATATAAAGTCACATCTTAAGGAAGAAATCCATTTTTCTCTAGCCTTGCATTCATTTAGGAATCAATGCACCCCTCAAGAGACTGGCTATTTGAATCACACACACGCACACACATGCATGCACACACACACATGCACACACTGGAAACCTTTTTGCTATTATTCTGATCTTCTGGGCTTTAAATGCTTTTAGACAGCACGCATTAATGCACTGCAGTCACTTGGTAATCATAAGGCTATCATGTAATAGTGCTTAAATGAACACTTATGAAACATGTTAATTAGGAGAGAAAATGAGGTCAAAAAAGGTGAACAAAACACAATACTATAACATATCATACGCAATTAGCATTCGTACTTTATGAGGAATAACTTTCAGAACAAAAGAGTGTCAGTATATTATTGTGACAAGAAACAGACTCGTATCCCTTGATACATTTAGCCACGACCTCCGTGTTTCCAGTGACTAATGTAAGAACTTTTCTTGTTGTTGCTCAGAGCTGATGTTTCTGATTGAATCTAACAATTTGTTTTCATTTTACAGATGCCATTAGGGAGGCACAGAAGGATAAAAGGAACATACTGAGAAGTCATTAATTTAATTTTTATAAATATATATATATATTTTTTTTTTCTATAATTATATTTTTTTCTGCTCAGCTACATTTTCATTAGAGTGAATTCAATGCCCTTTTAATATCTGATACAGTGTTTTTCTTGCAACTATTGGCACAGTGTGCAATCCATTTGGGTCCTCTTGTTATTTTTATTGTCATGTTTGAAATGCTGTAAAGCTGAACTGTTTTAATTAGTACTCTGCACTTTATGGAGATCATTGTTCACGCTTGCCTAATTATGTTTAGATGGCCCAAATCTCCATCAAAGGAAACCATTATCCTACATCGATGGTAAAGCGACGGGATTCCATCTTCACCCCCCAGACAAGGCTATTACTGCTCTGCCTCGGCTTGGACACGCTAAATAAACACATCAATTTCATAGGTCTGGAAAGTTAGAGATTGTTGTTATCAGCTGCATATGGTTGATGATACTGATACTGTACTGTACATCACAAGCTTTTTTGCGCAGGATGGATCGGCTTGTGCTCTGCAATTCGTCTAACCCTCTGTTTAACCACAAAGCTGCTTTCTGATGGGAAACCAGCAAAGAAATGTAATGCTATACTTCCATTACTTACATATTCCTTTGTAATGACTTCCTAATGGCGGTGTTTAAGAGCAGTGGGGGAGGGGAATGATTGGTTGCATTCTTTTTTTTTTTTTTTTCCTTTTGCATGCATCCTTGCCTGAGAGCCTAGCGAATGTGATGGTTTCAGATTTGATTAGGCAGCCCAGGGGCCTGAGCAGTCCAGCCCTGCAATAGGCCAGCAGGGGCCTTGTACAGGCGTCTCATTGCTCACCATGCCTCAGTGGTGATGTACACATCGAGTGTGACCGCCCGCTTGATTTAAACAGCAGTCCAGCCTCGATGTGGGAGTGCGCTCACTCAGTGCAATATTGTGGCCCATTCATCCAGTAACCACTGGACATTGGTCTCTGCCAAATACGTCGGGCTTGGCACCACATTTGTGTTTGGAGTGAGAGAATCGATGGTGTACGAGCGCCGTGAGACTGCATGCTTGTGGGCCATGTTCCCTGAACACTGCACTTAACACATTTTAACACATATATTGACAAGAGCAGATTCAGTGCGGTGTCACAGTGTTCAGTTCAATAAATTAAAGTTGTCTCCCTTTGGGACAATTTGTATATTTTGCTCTTTCTACCTGCTAACTGGCTTCCTAATACAGTGGCAAGTATACCATTTTTAAAGAAGAAATGACAAAAATGTTCCCCTTTATTACAAGTTGAACCACTGGATACAGGCAGGAGTTGTATTGCCATACCCTTACTTTGTCTGGTATGTCCAGCAGAGCATTGTGGCTAATATCAGCTAATGTGTGCTATCTTTACATAGACATTGCTGTGTAACTGACATCACAGAGTCTATTTGCTGTCTCCTCCTGATCTCTTCCATGGCTACACTGTCATAAGTAATCTGCTAGATATCTGCATATGATCTGTACTCAAGGACAAGATTTGATATTGTAGGTTTCCTGATTAACATTTGACGTCTGGTATTATTGAGCAGTATTGATGAATCTCAGATGAGTAGGCTTTGGTTGCATGAAGGTAAACAGTCCATTTGTACACTTAGGCAGAAATGCAATCCCAGAACCCATCAGTTTTTGTCTGATGCCAATCTAGTCTAATCTTTTTTAGCGTTTTAAGAATGTATTTGCATTCATATGCAGATGAGTAATCGCCCATACCTGCCAACACACCCGATTATAGTGAGAGTTTCCCTATTTTCAACTCTTCCTCCCACTGTGCTCCAGATTGCTCATATATCACATTGACCTCCTGATTCCATAGTAATAGTTAAGTGCCCAAGAGTGTTTCATGTTTCCATTTTCGGTTTTCTATAACATCCAGAGGTGTTCAATTTTAAACTTTAGAATAAAAGAAGCCCTGTCCGAACAATTCCTCCGGGAGTTCTTTAAACATAACAAAAGAAAAAGAAGATATGTCTTTACAATTTCTACTCTTGTACTGAATGCTACAATACATTACATTTCACAATATGTCAACTTATTTCTACAGTCCTGGCAAAATGAGTTCCACTATTCAGTGATTTCAGATAGATTGTGGGGCATTAAGGTTCATGGGAGCTGTTAATCTAACTATAAAGCAGAGAATGTCTGTCTGTTTGTCTGTCCGTCTGTCTGTCTGTTATGTGGATTCCTCCTATCTACTTCACACTTTGTGGCTGTATTGCTGAGGACCCAAGGAAGTCTCGATCTGCACAATGTAGAGTGACATAAAATGAAAACAAGCATTTTCAGTTTAATGAACAATGAGGTTGGTGCTTCACTGAGTGACAAGCAAACGTTGATAGCGGTTGTCGGTTATCCAAGAAACTCAGGTAATTGTAAAAATGATAAAACCAATAGACCCAGATACAAGAATGAAGGTAAATACTATTAACAGTATGTACAAAGCTAATTGTGAAGGTGAAGTAACTACCTTGAGGATGGAAAAGCACTGTTCACTAAGGTGGAGGCTAAGGTAATGTTACTTACGGGTCAACTTTAAGTTGCAGATGTTAGTAGTAGCAACAATTAGTCATAGTAAGTTACAAGTGGCAATACCACTAGCTTGGTCTGTTTCAAACAGGCACATTTAAAATGAATTACTACAATAACACAAGGTAATTCAGGTAATTCAGTGAATCCAGACCTGTTTTGTTATGACAGAGATGACTGTGGAGCTGCTGATTTTTGACTGACTGATATTCACTACAGTGCATACAGTCCCTACTGTTGGTGCCCACAAGATCCACAGACAACTGAAACCAGTCTGAGGTGAGGTCACCTGTTTTTCCAACACAACATCTCTCCTGCATAGTCACGCACAGTAAATTGTGCTCTGCCTATGGGTAATGACGAAATGCACAATGAATTTTTTTTAATGTTTTGATTTAAAACTCTTATTTATCACTGTGCTCCAAACAATGATTCTATTTGCAATTTAGTGGCCTTGTAAACTAGCCCGTCACACCATGTCTCTGTGTGAGAGCATAGCAGCCTGTGAACACTGAGGTTATATTTAGAAATTCAATTCTTTACTCAGACCCCTCAGCCTACAGGCCTTGGCTTTGCACAAAATGAGCAAAGTTATTTTCATTTCCTAATGGTCACCACAGCCAAGCAGTAATGAGCGGGGCCAAGGAGGATTGTTATTTTCTTAAGGACCAAATTAAAAAAGAAGAAAGAAAAGAAAGAAAGAAAAAAGTAAAACCTTGAGTAGTTATATCATCACAAAGGGAAGCCTGGAGGAGAGTTTGCAGTTCATTAGTCTACACACTTGGTCCTCTTGGTCCTACAGGGTGAGGGAATATGGGTGATAAATTGTGCATCCATTCACTTCCACTGTGTAAGTTGTCATTAAAGGCCCAATCTGGAATTGGAATATAGTGCCACCTCTGAGAGCCACCTGCTGCTGTAGCTATGTTTGTATTTATTTTGTTGGGCTGGAGACTTTTATAACTCCCACAGAGAATGACTGAGTTCTTGAAATAAAGACTACTAGGTATGTTATAGCCTTTAAATGTATTTTGAAGCTAGAATGATATAGATTTTTTTAAAGTTTATAAACACAAAATGGACCTGGGTTTTCTTTCAGTAATGCTGTTTATAGATAGTAAAAAGTGTAGCCCTGTTCTTTGTACGTGGATAACTGAGTTATCCAGATCAGACTGTAAAGACTGTGAAACAAAAACTAACCAACTGTAGTTTAAGATACTGTAAGAAGCTCAACTGAGTGATAAAAGACTAATGAAGCAGGGAAATGTAACACTTAAAACTTACATAAAATTGTGAATGTGTGACATTTAAGAATGTGAACTTGTCATATTTTAATGTAGGTTTTTGTTAATTTCCTTGCGTTTGTATTTTTTTAGGTGCTTATGGTCTAGTTAGGTTAAGGCACAAAAAAAACAAAAAAACACTTAGAAATCTTCATATTTTAGAATCCAATAATAAGAATCCAAGAAATAACAAAAGAGAAACACAAAAACAAAAGGACAAACCAAAACAGGGATAAAAGCCAAAACAGTGACGATACAGCCTACACTGATTTAAATACACTGGGATGGATCAACAAATGAAACACAAGTGAACAGGCAAAATATATGAAGAAGAAGAAGAAGACAGGAAGTGTAGACTAGAACATGACACATGAGGATAAAACCTTCAAAATAAAACAGGATACAACTAAACTGAAAACCAAAACCATGACGCGCGGGCTCGGGCTTGGCAACTATCGCACCTAGTTGCAACTTCACCACCAACCCCAACACTTGCCGAGAGTCATCTCATATACATGTAATGTGAACTTATTGAAGATATGTTGAGTGGTATGCATGCCGTACAAATTTGAACGTATCGGTGGTTTGCAGAAAAATGTGACTTTACTCTGGTGACTTGGCTGTTTCCATAGCAGGTTTATGATTGTCACTTTAAAGTCTCTTGCAAATTGATTGGGAACTGCCAATCATGCTCCCGAAATCATTCCTCAAACTGCTTTCAAAGAAACAAATTACCTGGATGGGAATAAATTGGATTATTTCAGCCTGATAGCTGCATGTTAGCCCAGATACATTCAGCTTGATTCATAGGTGAGCCCACTGCTGTATATCAAACAGAGGTAAAGCTGTCAGGTAAACAATGTAGTTTTTACAGTTTTGGACTCTTCACTGTGTGGCTGTGATGAAGGCTGACATGTGAAGTATGACATCATGCCAGTGGGCAGCCTTTTTGTGCTCTGCACCAGTGAGGTCACTGGTCTCCTAATGACTTCCTCGGGGTCCATAGCCGGCCTCCTTCTCTGCAGCCCACAGGGTCTCCCCCTCCGCCCTGTGCGCGGCTCGCCCGGCGAGGGCAGCTCAACGCTTGGCTAGCCTCTCTGCTCATTGTTCTTAATCAAGAAATGTGAGGCATAAAGATGCAGCAAGTCAGTTCATGCATGCCCAATGGGCTCCGTTTTGTCAGACAGTCAGATGAAGCCAAGTGGAAAAAAGCCTCCTGTACTGTACACACTGGCACACAGAGGATTTTTGTTTGGAAATGATGGCTGCTTTGTATTCAAGATGATCACATATTCAGCTGACGCGAACATAAGCTCTTGCACAATCTAGTTTTGGATACAGTGGTTGTACTTAGTGAGATAACAACAACACATCCTCCGATCTTCAAAGCAATGCATTTTCAGCATACCATATATTTATTCTTGGTCCAACTAATGGACCACAGGGCTAGAGTGATTTTTTTTTTTTTCTGCATCTAAAGGCAGGATGAGAGGCATGTAAATCAGGCAGCCCATGTACTTCTTTAATATTTAACATAGGTTATTAGACAGGGCAAAGATTTGACCCCCGAGCGCTTCTGCACATCACATGAATAACTAATGTTGCCTGATTATGTTAATCAGTAGTACTAGGCAGTGATGACCAGGAACGCAGCATCACTGCTGCAGGAGAGAGCTATAATCTCAGACGCATCACAAAAACACAGCCCGAGCCCATCATTAGCTCTGAAACACAGCCGCTGCATACTGTGTGCAGCACAGGGTGATTTACACTTCACATGCTCAGCTTGAATTTTCCTTTAATATGTATACTGGAGATAAACATGCTGCATTTGTGAAGCTTCTCGCTGTGATCTTCCTTAACAGATAATCAAATATTTGCATAATGATAAGGACACTGAAGCTACGCCAGGCAACTCCGCATGTCGGCAGCTCCAAATGGCAGCGAGGGGAGACTGAAAATGTTAAACTTCTGTATCGCTAGAAATCATGTAATGTGACTGCAACTCAAACACTCACAGCTTATGTTGCCAGCCACGCTTGATACCAATTTATACCAAAGACTCAACAACAACAAGATCATTGGAGGGTCACTAACACTTGGAAAAAGTCTATATTTCCCCCCATAAACGTATATTGAGTATATTTCTCAATTTATGCAGGCAGAGTAGTATATATATATATATACTGAACCACAGCAGGATTTTTTATTTTTTTAGGAGACAAATAATGTAGATCAACAGAGCAACATCCCAATTATAATGTGTGCCATGCCAGCGCTGACATTTGTGAGTGAACTCCAGGTGAGCTGCACGTAAAACCCCTGCAATCTTTTTTTTTTTTTTTAAAACACAACAGTGCTGATTTTGAAAGCTTATTGCTGCGTCATAAAGCAAGTGCCTGTCTTCGCTCGTGTTTGTTTTGAGCCAAAGATAAAAACATACTCTTGGAAAGCCATTTAGAGGTAGAAGCGGCTTGATCGTGGCTATATTCCATCCCCATCACCGGAGTTCTTTGGCCTCCACCATAAAGAATTCCAACGAGACAATTTTGCGCAGTGTGGGGTGAGCTGACAGGGAGTGTTATTAAAGCGCAGGGTGCTGACCGCTCTCAAAGTTATTAAAGTGCTGTGAGATTGTGTCTGTGATAGCCCTGCCGGTCGGGATGTCCTTCACACACACAGGTACATTACAGTGGGGATGCGGTCATCGCATGGAGAGGGGGGTGAGGAGGGGGGAGGAGGCACACCAGGACCCACTATGGAGCACTGTCATTGTCTTCATTCCTCCATTAACGATAGCCACAGTTAACCCATGGCTGAAGAAAAGCAGTGTAAATAATTCAGAATTATGGCCTTCTACAATTTTCAAACACCAACTGGTTGTATGGGACACAGTTACCGACCCGAAGCCTTTTCTAAAATGGAGCATGCTTGATTTAAATGGAGTGATTTGGAATGTTTTGGCTTTGTTCAAGGTGATTTTAGTTTAAAAATGTCAAAAAATGAACTAACATTATCAGCAGAATGTGAAGGTGCACCAGCGTCAACAATCCTGCCAAAGACTTCCAGAGATGTCGGCTGAAGTTAGCATGCTAGCCAGCTAACTCCAGCCCGCCCTGTCTTACAATGCCCCATGGGAGAGGCGAGGGGCGATAGTCAGAGCCGTCCCCTTGTGGTCTAGCTGGAAGATGTCGGCTACACGAAGGGTGAGTTTGCTACTTCTATTATGTAAAAGCAATAAATAAGAAAGAAGAAATAAACTTGTGTAATGTCAAGGAAGAAAATATTTTCACACCTATTTTCCTTACTAAACAAAAAAACACAACTGTTAAGCTTCAGAATTCAAGTTTCTCTCTTTACTAAGATGAGATTAATTGATTTTTATTTATTTTTTTATCATAATGTTGTAATTATTCTTAAATCAATGTAAATTAAAGTCATATTTGCTGAACTAAAACAGCTAAAGGCTGAACCGGTCTGTTATATGTCTTTGGTTCAGCCCCTAGGTGAGTCTCAGATTTGAATGTGGGGGCAGCTGCCTGTGTAAAATGATAGGCAAATGGGAGGAGGGCTAATGGACTGATTCTGTGGGTTTTAGAGGAGAGGGAAGAAGCCCGGAACATCAATCTGCTGTCAGCTCCCTCTCAATCTGTTTCAGCTCCACTCTGACATGACAGCATGGGGGACTACAGCCCTCGATTCATCACCGGGTCTGGAAATAACAGGACACCTCCAGTTTGTCATACTAGATTAGTCTGTGGCCCGTAACCACTGTCCTTAATAGAGTCTCCAGCGTTTCATCTGAGGTGTCCACTAGACCACCACTGTAGACCTCAGGGGGAACACAGGGAGTGTATCGACATCTCTTGTACTGGCTTACAGACTGCTGTAGTGTATTTTACTTCTCTAAGTGAAGACATACACTTGCAGCTTCTGCCATTACATTTTTTTTTTTCTTTTCTTTAATATGAGTATTTGCATGGATCCTCATTTGTCAAAAATGACCTGCATGCAATATATTTTTAAGCCCACAGAGCAACTCGTAAGCTCAGCTCTGTCGGCAGAATAAAAACGTTGGCATTTAAAGCAGGGATATGTTCAAATTCTTGAGAGTCGCAATATTTACATATACATCTCATATTACGTTCACATTGAATGTCTATCAGCTTACTTTCATGTAGTTATGTAGAGGGGTTGGTGGGAGACTGCCAAGTGTTTCAACAACTGTAAGCGTCAAACCAGCGGATATTTTAACAAGAAGTTGGGACAATTTCCAGCCATGTTATCTAAAACAGATATCTCTGACGATATCTCAGGACATTTCCAGTCATGGTTGTGTCGACAAAACTGGGTGTTTTTAACGAAAACCTTGGGACATATTCCAGTCATCTCTGTGGCAACACATAACAGACATTTCTGACAAGATCTCTGGACATTTCCAGCCATGTTTGTGGCAACAAAACCAGGTGTTTTAAGTCATAACATGATCTTTCACCAACCCTTACCGATGCCTAAACCTAAACAGTTGCAACATACAGTATACACACATATATGTACATATGACGTAAAGTTTCATCACAAGCCTTTCTTTGCAGAAATGCACATTCCTAACATTTACTCTGTCAATTTGGTTTGCAGAAGCTTCAGACACAATTCTCCCAGGCCCATAAGTCCTTGTCTTGCACATTAAATCAATTGATTGTAATCCATAATATTTCTTAATTGGTGATTAGCTGTTACTTTGAGGATCACAGGTCCTGGGAGAGGAATTAGCCTCGGTCTTTAATAAGCACTTGACCAGCCGGTGGGTAAGTGTAATGGACAGTGCAGGGTTAGGCCAGGATTGTGATGCACTAGCTCCTCACTGCTTCCCCTCCTGACCTTGACTGGCAGTATGGCTCTTTGAAAATCTAAGTGCCCATCTTACAGTATGCCTGAAGCAATTTAAAAGTCCATACACATTCATAAAAGTCCTACTTATTGATTCTTTTGCCGCTGTTCTCACACAGTCTGGCAATGTAGAGTTTCAATTATCACTATGTGACCTGCCATTGTCTGGGAAAAATGTGATCTATAGCCGGGGAAGCTGAGAGTTTGCAGAAAAAAACAAAACAAAACAAAGAAAATCATTGACAGCACCAGCAAGTATTCAATAAAATGGCATTTTTTGACCTTGTAGACGTAACAAAAAAAACTTTTTAGACGTGAACCGTAAGTGATGTCCAGGTTTCGACACAATAGAATCCTCAACTCTCCAAGAGCAAGACTGAAAAAACAGACAAAAAGACCAGCTCATGCATCCACTAGTCAATGATTTCTTCATGTAACCACTGTCAATTTTGTCTGCAGACCCCCTGATGGATGCAGGACTGCTGGGGGGTTGCTTATTTAGTCTGGGATGATGTGCGCTGTCTCTGGCTCCAGAGGCCGGCCCTCTTCCTGTTTACCTGGGAGTCCTTTGGGGTGAGGTTGAGCTGAAAAGCCCAGTCGGAGCCAGTCAAAGGGAGCGTGGCGCAGTCTTGACCCTGGCGCTCCACTCATTGTGTAGTGCAGCGGTGTAATGAGGCCCTGTGTGGATATTGATATGACAGAACAAAAGGCCAAGGTGCAGTAAGGACAGCAATCCACACGTTTCACACCATTTGTTTTTCACACCGTATCCATCACATTAATGGGTCACCTTTCTGTGACAGCTCATGATTACCTGCTTACCCATGGAGAGAAAAGGGGGTGAGAGAGAGAGAGAGAGAGAGAGAGAGAGAGAGAAAGCCTGGTAAGTGCAGAGAGAGAGAGAGAGAGAGAGAGAGAGAGAGAGAGAGAGAGAGAGAGAGCGAGATAAAGGAATGCGAGACCCATGCAGAGAGTCGTGCAGGGAGGAGGGGGGAAGGCTCGATGTTTCTCTCCAGACTTTGGGGACGATTTGATGTTTTTTTTTTGTACTCTGCA
>OMLP01001736.1:37783-50432 GCA_900302685.1 Spondyliosoma cantharus
AGAGAGAGAGAGAGAGAGAGAGAGAGAGAGAGAGAGAGAGAGAGAGAGATAGGCAGGAAGATAGGGAGCGAGGGTGCTCCACCACTGAGGGTAAAGGGTGAGTTCGGGTTGGAAGGGGGCTCAGGGAGTGGGGGGATGGGAACCAAGTGCCATTTTTTTTATTCTTTCATGAAGATTGGCTCCGGCCCTGTCATCATCCCCACAGAGTGAATTTATGACAGGTCAGCTCTCCATGTAGTCACCTGATGGATGGAGAACATCCAAGTTTATTTGGGGCATAGTGGAAATGGCCGAACAATTCCCTAAAGCACCAACAGATTTTTTTTTTTTTTTTTTCTTAAGCGAGGGGGAACACTTACATTCAACAATAGAGTTACCAACAAGAATCACTGACAATTGTGAATAATGGCGTATTTTTTTATTTCACTTTTTAATGTTACCTTCCTGAAGCACCTTTTCCTTAATTGTCGAGTTTATAAGGGATTGTAGGAGCGTAAATGAATAATTATTGACAATAAAGTACGAGAGAGCTAAGCTTTTTCTCCCATTGATCACATATCTTGATGTGAAGTGTTATGAAATATGAATATTTGCTCTGTTTTTTCTCCATCTCTCCATGATTATTGCCCATGCATGGCTCATTTGCTGTAATGTCCAGCAATTTCAAAAGCTGAGACTCTTGACTGGGATATATTTTATTGCTGCAACAATGAGTCTGCTGCTGATACTTTGGAAGGAAGATTTATAAAGAATATAATTTTTTCCTAATGAAGGCTGTTCTGACACTCGCTCGGGCCTCACTTGGACATTACTAACTAATGCAGTGATACTTTGATTGATTTCCAAAAGTAAGAACACACTCAGCAGCGTAATATAAATACAAAATGGCCTTTGTTCTCACCTACTCACAGTATTTCATAATGCTCTCAGTGGTTGTTTTGCTCGGATCTTGCAAAAATAACATGTTCTGCTTAGCTCAACAGCTATTGATGCCTTCCATTCCCAAAGCACCACCACCCGTGTCATCCATGAAATCTTTAGTCACTTAAGACGAGCATTTCAACTTCCAGTCATTGCGGGGAAATGGCAAGATCCCATTTTATGATAAAATAAGACTACAGCTACGTGTCTTTGGAAAGGCCTGAGCTCAGCATATCAGGTGAGAGGCAGGGGAGGATGAAGGAGGCGAGAGAGAGATCACTTTGTCCCAAATTAAAAGTCAGAGTGTCATCTTTCGCTCTAATTGCCTGGAACCATTATTGGACGCCGCAAAAAAATAGTGTCTGCATATGCATTTATTTTGTAATCCATTGATGTACCTCACTCTGAGCGCAGTCTATGGGGACCGAACCCCAGGCATGCAAACATGCTCTTTTTGTATGAATGGGGGAAGGATTGCAGCCTATACTGCAGAGAGACAGTCTGCCATATGTCATAGCACCCAGCAGATATGAGGTGATGGTGTCAATACATCTTGCGTCTGCCCAGTGGAGGCTCACTCTGCATTACACTAAAACATGAATTATATGAGTGGAACAACGCTGTGTTGGGCCGGGGCGTAAATCAGAAGGGAGAGAAATTGCTGACAAGTTTTGCTATTAAAAGATAATTGTAATCAAGGTGCAAGACGAGCAATGAAGTGGTGATAGCAGATAGATAGACAGCTGCAAAAGATGGATTGTTTTAATTTGCACCAATTAAATTGAAGTTCACTGGATCATCTTCCTCAATCTTCATGAATACTTGATTTTCTGGCCGCTACAAAGCTATTAAAAAGAGTGATTGGACTCTAACACTTGGTATACCATATTTAATGCTATACTTTCATTAACCCTTAGTAATAACACTTTTTTTAATAAGAAGAAGTAAGAGACATACCACTAAACACAATATAGTATGCAGATTAGTGCAGATTATGTATACTATTTGGTAAATGCATCATCTCATCATAATAATTGGTCATTGTTTGTGTCTAAAGGACATTCAGGTTCTCTAATGATCTCATATAAAACACTAAAACTACTAAAATCATCAATGCAAAAGTCCATCTGTAGCCCCTTTTCGATAGAAAAGGTGACACATTTGCAATCTGCCGCCTTGTCTTTCTGAAAGGGAGGTGTAATATTCCTCCTTTTCCAAAAGCTGCCACTTGGCCGCCACTGGGGTAGGCGTAAACATGTGACGTGACGTGAAGCATGAAGTTGGGCAGTGAACAGTGACAACAAATTTGTTTTCAAAATAAGAGCTTTTGCACCCCATTGGAGTTTAGAACTGGGTTCTTAGCGGGGGGCTTTTAATTCTAAAGTAGCGACCGTTCGTAGCTTGCCGCTACAACAACAAGCGGACACAACCAAACAGCTACAGAGGCGAGGAGACTCTAGCATCTCCTGGATCTCAGCGGCTTTCCAGTTGCTCATCTTGACGTCCGCGGATGAAGTGATGGACTGACTGCTGTGATCAACTGTTTGCTGGTTTTAAAACTCCCCGGCTGTGGGTCGCACAACAGTGCAGGTCATCGACACCTCCACCCATCTCACGCAATTGCCGGCACATCGACGTTGCGGATTTAGACAGCAATGGAGGCAGAAATAATTGTACCCTCCGAGGCGTCAAATTGGCCAAAAAAATCCGCGGACCTAGCCGCAAAAAAGACGGCCAATTGGCGGCTTACTGCCCAGTATAAAAACGGCTTGTGTTACGTTTTGTCTGTCTGTAGCACTAAGCAACGCAGCAACAAGCTCATTTGTCTCCATTGAAAACATAAATCCTTAAAAAGGGATCACACATTTTTTACTTTGATTGTTAGATATTAGACTAGAGAGGCAATACTCATTAATACGATCAGTTCAGTGTTGACTTTGCTGACGCATAAAGAAATATAGATGATCTTCTGTGTGAGCAGTTTAGGTGTGTCTAGATTTGCCGTTTGTTACTTACAGCATATTGAACAAAACTCATCAGACGTTGAAAGCACTGCAAAATTCCTTAAGGCTATCCCACAGATGAGAAGAGACACGCACAGGCACACACATGCTAATATGCAGTAATCCTGTATGTTGTGACTCTTTCTTGAACGTTCCAAAGAAAGAAGCACCAGTTGGATTTTTTTTTTTTTCTTTTTTGTCTTTTCAAATGTCACTCTTCTGGATATTTTCATGGTCAATTGGAGGAGAATCCAAACAAAGTAACAGATGTGTGTAAATCTCCCAGTCTGAAATGTTGCACTGTTAATTGACGCCGATCCTCTCTTGATGGTAATGTCGTCATTTTCTAAAGGTCACTGATCTTCATGTTTGTTTCAATCTGACACACAGTATACGCTCACGGTGTGTTTTAAACAACCTCAGAGGGAGAACACGGAGCCTTCGGAGCAGAAACTTCATGTATTTAAGGAAAAGTTATTTGGTATTGGCAGATGTAAATTGATGTTGTAAATCACAATTTCATACACAGCAAAGGCACGGAGCGCGGTTGTGTGTGTGGTGAGGCATTTCATCGGGGCCTGGGAGCAATGTTCCACAGTGTTTGCTTCTGAGCCAGACTCGCTCCGAGGCAGGGGTGATTAGTGCTTGTTGGTAATTTGGCAACCTTGACCATGTAACCTTGCTAAAGCGGGATTAACATTTTACCCCGGAAAAGCCAGAGATGCCTTAAAACATGTTCCATTTTTCTGCTGCTTATTATGAGACAACAGCCCATAGAGGCCCTTATTCAAATAAGTGCCCACAGTCTGCTGCATGAGCACTCAAGGAGAAACTCTTATTAGACTTAAGCATGCTAAGTGTCAAAAAAATGTTGACATGTCCATCTGATCACTCACTGAAAACATCACTCGCACATTACTTTACATATTGTGAGCATGTGAAACCCAGACGTTTGAATACACAAATTACAGATATAATACGTAGCATTTGCATATTAAAAAAAACAACTAGACCTTTGTTATGTATTTTGTTGTACCTGCATTTTACTAAATGTTTCAACAGGTCAAACCCACAAAAAAACTTAATTTAATCGAGGAATTGTTGTGTTTTAATTGGTTGCTTATCGCTTTAACACCAAGGAGAAAATCAGAGAGTACCGAAGTCGGCAACAAGACTAAACATAACATAACCCTTTCATATATTACCTCACCTGTAAACAATTCTGCCAGATTCATATCACAAATACACTCCAATGATCCAACACCGCTTCGCAAACATCCACGTCTGTCGTTTTCATTGTTTTGATTGAGAGACCCCTAGTGGCAGAAAACATATAAGTTGCAGTTGAACATGTATTCAATAAACAACACAGGAGTGATATGTGCATGTGAAATCGGGCAACTCATTGTTAAAGAAAATACACCTCCCGTTTGTATTCGGTGGGACAGAAGCAGGTTTTCAGTGTTTGTGTGCTTCATTCTTTTGTAAGGGATAGTATGAAATTCACGTTGGTTAGGAGGGGGCTAAAGATTATGTTAAACTCTTTTTAAAAAGCAAGGCATTCTAAAAAACAGCCTTCACACAATATCTAACAGTAATCTAACACTTTTAATTGGTTTAATCATTTTCACATTAACAATTAAGCGTATAAGAATTTCACAAGATTATGAAAGCCAATTAAAAGTGCAAAATACTGTGTATAATTTTACATGTAACAATAGTTACCACAGTAGAAAAGACATTTCCTACTTTCCTACTGGTGTTTTACGCCAACCTTTCACCCACACCAGGAATGAATGTTTTATTTTGTACAATAATGCCCAGTAGTGTGTAATGTATTACATTTTTCCATTTTTTTTTTCCATTTTCTATATTTTACTTTGCTTTGTTCAAGTGCTAAATGGCATACTGACGTTGACGTTTGTTTTTGCTGTTTTTTTTATTATCCAGATGTTACTTTTGGTGTTACAATTGTAAGTGGTAATTAACATAACATCAACGGATCCTAACGTTATGCTAGCAAGTGAAATATATGGAATTTTTGCTATCTTATCCTATCTTACAATGTTATGCCAAATTTGGTATAACGTTGCAAGACAATGATAAAAATTAACATTTGCAGTACACTGTAATGCTAGAAAGCAAGAATGGTTGCTCACCATAGCATGGCAATTCTACATGAATACACTGGTGGGGAGGAATTTAAATGCTGTAATATATACTATATAATTACAGTCCTGCTGTTTACTCAATTTTACAAATTAACACACATTTTTGCTGTAAGGTGCAGATGCTGGTGACAAATGACATGCTCTCTGGGGAGACAGCATTCAATCACTGAAGACCCTCCTCCATTCACCCAAAAATGTAGACTATACCCTGAATAATTTACATACAGTCCCTTAAGTGGCCACTTTCCCATCAGCCTGTTGTATTAATTGTTGCCCGTTTTGCTTAAAGCCCTCTTTTTCATTACAATACAAGGTTGTTTGCTCATTTTTAAGTCCGCCTGCTGTATTTGTGACATTGGTGTATCTGAGGTAGGTGGTACATTGCCCTCCTACAAAAAGCTCAGGCTTATTATTGAGCCTCTTTATCTTTACTGTAGCTAAGTTGTTAATTAGCTAGACCTTGAATTAGATTATTTGCATGTCTGAACAAGGGCTAAGGTATTAATGCTCCCTTAGGACAAACTGTAATAACCTCTTCGGTGGCTCTGAGATCCCTGTGGAGGGGGCTGCATGGACGCTAGCCCCTGGAAGGAAGGAGAGAGCACAGCCATTTCATCCAATTAGCTGTGGATTATACTGCTCCTCTCCCTTTGAATCCTATTTGCTGTGATAAGGTGTTCTCCTACAGGGACAGAGCTGAGCTTTGCTATCAGGAAAAATGATTAATTCACAACCCAATATTAAAATGCAGTGCCTTCCATTTCACACTGTCTGACATGGGAGGAAGAAACAGCTCAGAAATCAATACAGGCACTAAACAACCACACAGGAGAAGGAGAGGTTGGCCAAGTAAGAAAATACCCCTAAGAACCTCAGAAGCAAGCTGCATTTCATTCTCCACATCACACTTATACGGCTCTCCATGGCATGGTATGTCCTTGAATTATTCAGAACCCGCTAAACCGTGGGAATGGTTTTAAGACTAATGTGGCACAATATCATGGTCGCTATTGTTATTGCATTGTGCTGTGCAATTTTCACAAATATTTATCTCTTTCTTCTGATCTTCCCAAGGGCATGTATTTTAATTTTACAATTCCATGCTCCGTGCACCTCTTCGAATAAACAACATGGTCACATGCGGGATGGAATCAAAGCGACATTTTTGCAGGTTTTCGTGTCTTTTCCGGTCTGTAACTGGGATAAGTGTGGAGAATCCAGAGTCCAGATTTATATTTTCCAAGCCCTCCGACGCCGCACAAATGATGTTTAAACACCCAGCACCTAGGGTTTAATTAAGTCCCTCTAATCGTGTTCCAATCAGAAGCTTGGACTGATGGGCTGGAATTCCTGATGTGCATTTCTGTCAGTCTTAATTGGATAATTGATTGCCAATTTGAACCTGGCCACACACTGCATACACAATAAAGCGCCTGGCCATGTTCCTTGAGGATTCATTTTCCATCCGAATAAAGATGCTGCTTCGATAGGCAGAACTCCAACTATTGGTCTTGCTGAAAAATAAGCCCTGGCTGCTGATGTGGATTGGAAGTCCACTTATGAATGCCTTTTGAATTTTTAGTGCGTGAACACAGTTTTTGTTTGTGTCAATGCATTTCCATTGTCTTCTGGCCCTTTCTATTTACACGGGCGGCTGAATCCAGCAGTTCCTGTTGTAGAATGCTTTTGCCTGTTAGTTTGTTTACATACTGATACAGACACAATCTAAAAATGTAATTAAACACATTAGCATTTCAATTTCTAAGCCACACCTTTTGCACTCACTACATTGCATGCGTTGTATATTTAGCACAATCTTAATCACAAAAATCTCAGGGAGAGCACTGTCATTCAAAATGCTGACCTAAAATGACTATCTATTCTCCAATAACAAAAATTAAAACAGAAAGCCAACGACTAGCTCTCCTGTTCGTTCAGCTACATGAAAGAGGCATGAACAGGAAGAGACAGCTTAAGCAAGAATACATCATCAACATATAATAATAAAGTATTCTGATTCTGATTCTGATATGTTTCTGCAAAACACAAATATGTAAAAATTTTACATTTCTCTATATTCTCAACCTTTACGTTTCTTTAGGCTCAATTATCTGTTGTGACGACACTGTGCTTACGATCTGGTTGGTTTAGGTATAAAACCAATTTGTCAAATATGTTTCGACTTACCTGTGATGGTCACCACAAACACGGCTGGAGTTGTCTGGATGTAGCAGTCTTGAACTGTTTTCAATGGCTTGGGAGCCTTCCCACCTCTAACACCACCACCATCTGCTCTACCTCTTAATATGAAAGGCAGGTAATAAACATGTGAACGCGATTTGATACATGTTTCAGAAATATCAATTTGGTACCTGTGACACAGACAAACGGGAACGTAGCAATGGTCTTAAAAAAGGTTAGCTGCCGACATGTTTTGCCGGTGACTGGACTGGGTTTAGAGCCCTGAAGTCCTAATAACACCACCATTTACGTTTGAAACCAAACTCAATGAGTCAGAATGGAGTTGTGAACATTGCTTTTAACATTGCTAAAGTTAGTCATGTGCATGGTTTGATATTTCCATGCTGGTGTTGTTCCTACAACATCATAATTCATGTTGCTCCAGGACAATCATTGCAACTGACCAATTGGGTTTTTTTTTTATGTCAAAGTTTTGCAACATGGGGAAAAGATCAGGAAAAGTTGGCCTTTCTAAGTGGTTAAAGCTGTGGAAAGGTCTTCTTTTTACACAAACCATCTTTTCTTGAGCCCAACCAAGTAGATTGTTGCTTGAACCTAACCAAACAGCAAAAAAAATAAATAAATAAATAAAATAATTGGCGAAATTAGTCACAAATGTTTGCCAACAACCTAAAAATAGATTCCGCACAGGATACAAACCCTGGTCACTCAGGTGAAAGTCCTGTGCCAAAACCATTCAACTTCTACAACCCTCTCTACGCAGACTTTGTCACATTCTGCCACAGCTGTCATGGTGGTCTTGGAGCCACATTATGCTTTCGGAAGAACAAGCAACACACTAATATCATATAAATATTTGTCATGTACTGTATAAATAATTTAACTCGTCCGTATGTGTAAATGAGGTGGAAAAAAGATAAGAATCACTTTCAACTAGAAGTGGTTGAATAAAACATCAGAAACTAAAGCCTCAGATGGTACCATGAGTCAATACGCAGACAGTTAGAGTAGGGAAGTATTCATTACAGGACTTCTGCATTGCACTGCATTGCATCATAATGGGTGTTTCTGTTTTTTTTTGGTCAGGGTGTTTTGTTGTTGAATTTGCGTGTTTTGTTAACGCAGCAATAGTTAGAAAAACAATCAAAAGGTGACGCTGAAAGGGTGAAAAGGTGATAAAGACAGACAAGGAGAATATGAATATTTATCAGGTGAAATATGTGAGATGAGCAGTGAAGGACTCCATGGATACAGACATGGATATATCTGTCGCCAATAATCGTTTCTTCAGGCAGGTTTCCTCAAACTACCTGTGATTGCACATAACTAAATGATTACATTGTGATGTACATTTGTAAAATGTTGTGTGAAAAGAATGCATTGAGAAAACCTTAAAAATTCCGCACTGTCAATTTTCTTGTTTTGAGTTTTGTTAAGCAGTTACATGCTGTGATTTGCAGTTAATGTTTTCCAATTAAAGACAATCTAAATTGTATTTTTATCATCTTCAAAGTGCAGAAGAATGAAATCCCACATTGCAAGGTGTTTATAATTGTATTAAGCTTTTAGTGCGTAGGGCTGTGAATATAGCACATTTAAGAGTCGTCTCACAGAATGATGAAACCCCTTTGATAATGGTGAACAGATTTCTAAATATCTTTATGCATTTATACACATTTACCTTGTCAGGGAACATTTCTCTGGAGAATCTGAGTAAAGATGGTATGATGGGAAACAGATTTGAGGAGTCACCGCAGCACCGAGCTGATCTCCTCTGATCTTACTCATCAGTGGCCACATCGCTCCCTTCTCTGCATTTGGTTCCATTTAACCTTCCCCGCTGAATTGTGCGTTTGATGGTGTCCTTCGCATTCGAAACGTCACCAAACACACCACAATTTGATAATTTGTAAGAATAACATTTTCTCAGCTTTTTCACTCGAGAGTGAAATTCTTTAAGTTAAAGGTGCCAAAATGTTTTGACATGCCAAGGCAAAGACTCTAGAGCCCTAATTTTGTTTGGACAGCCACGACCGCCAGCCAACTGAGTCCCACTCTGGGTGGGCTTGCACTGAGTTATTCTAGTCTCTCGCTCATCTACTCTACATTTCCTGCTCTGTTTTCTCACAAGGAATTGCTTTTTCTCTCTAAATAAGAATTCTTCCAAGGAGCCAAATGGTAAAGAGAGAATTCTCCTATTATAAATGGCCTTTCTCAGCCCTGTAACCTCGCTACAAGTTTTAGCACTAAAGTGCAACCCTTGGAGGGATTAGATATTTTGGCCACCATTTGTACAGAGTGAAGTTTCTTTGGAGTCTCCTTGAGACAAGTGACCAGTGCAGGGCTAAGTGAAGGCCTTATCAGTCACCCCACAATGGTGCCACCCCATGAATTATATTAGGGACGGATGTGGCTCGCCAAGCCACTGCATTGTGGACCATCTGGGTGACAATAAACATGTCGCCACATGGTTTCCTCCATCACTCAAGTCTAGATAGCAGATCTGGACCTTAACTATAGCTCACTATCTCCTGGATCTCGGCGTGACCTGTTAGAGAGATGGAGGTGAGGCTCAAGGATATCTCTCAGAGAGTCTGCTCCAACACCAGGAGGTTATTACAGCCATGGTGGGGGGAGGCAGTCTGTCTGTCTAGTGTGCTGCTCGCTCTCGCTTTCGCTCTGTGTCTCTATGTTACACAAAGGGGGGAAGATAGTATGAGAAAAATGCTTAAGATGCACAACCAAATATAAGGCAGAAAAGGTTTGTGTGGTTCAGTGGCTCTGCTAACCTTCTGTTGATACAAACTGATTGAGTTCAATAAGTATGGGTGATGTATTTTTTGCTGTTGCACACAATCCATCAGATGTGCAACAAAACAACTGACTTTGAAAGCATCAATTATTTTGCATTCCCCAGAGCAATAACTGTTTTTTCTTTGCCAGAAGAAAAAGCAGTATGTAAAACTGACTACAACTATCGCGAACTTAGCAAATAATTACGTACAGCTACAGCGTTAGCATTTATTTAATCGCCACCTTGTAAGTTTAAGTTCAATATTTACTCTCCTTCTATGTCTGTTTTGCTTTACACCATGTCCTGGATGAAAAATCAGACTTTTTAACTGTTAAATGGTCCTTTAGCATCCGCTAAATGCTTATTTTAGCTGTCTGTTGTTTGCTTCTGGTTGGCTAACACACACTCAGGCTTTACAACTTTTGTTGAAAAAGAAAAAAAACTTCTCAGGCTGAAAATGTTGTTATTAGAATGGTGAGAGGGAACAAAAAAGCTAAGCTGAGAACCCAACTAGCTAAAAGACACGTCAACGTTCCATAGAGCTGGGGGACACAGTGATGACGATGATTTGCTTTTGGTTCATCACTAACCGACCGACTTCACATACAAGTAGTCATGTGTGTCATGGTTTGGGTTTTTTTGGTTTATTGTTTTCCTCTTCTATTCATCCCAATGAGTTATGTTTCACTTTCTACTTCCTCCCTTTGTCTGTTTTCCTGCCCCTTTCTTTTTTTAAATCATTGCAAGGGTGGCCGTTCCTGGCTTCCGCAAAAATGTGTAAACCATGGTTACTTTTTAAGTACCTAAACTAGGGTTTTTGTTTCTTTCATACAGTGTATTTAGACATTTAATATAAAAATGGGTATTTTGATCAAGTACATTCTCATGTTAAATTAAACAGTCATGGGTCAGAGCTGTAATGGAGTGAAGCTATAAATGTTTGTTTGATTTAGGTCCTTGAGGCATTTGACTTGACTTTATCAGCCCACCGCCATGGCTGTCTTAGAACACACATTAAAAATATGAGTCTTCATTTTCTCTCTGCTCTAAAGATTTCACAAGTGAGTCAACAACTCAATTGTTCTGCAGACTTTAATGAACAGAAAGTTTATTAGTACAAGTTTTTGCTGTGGTAAATACACCTGGCTCAGTAAATGAGTCACTAAAGCCAGTTATCCTCTGCTGTTGTTACTGATAGAGAACCACACAAATTAATCACTCAGAAGGAAAAGGATTCAGTGGGCAAAAGAAATGCGAGGTTCCACAAATCTGGCACGAGGAAAAATTGGTTAATTTGACTTAACACGCTAACGCCTTGATGATGACACCTGAAGTGAGACTCAAATGAAGCGTGCTAAGGCCAGGCAACAAAAAAAACAGTGGAAGACCAATGAGGAAGTGAAAAGTGAGGCATAAACAATGACATTTAATACGATTTCATAAAACCACTTATAGCACATGACAGGGGCTCACATGTAATCACTGTAAGTGGAGACGAGGATGGGGGCTGCGGTGTCGTCGCCGTGATGCCAGGACACTTCTCCATGACACGTCCCCTGCTTCTTCTCATTAATCCCCTAAGCTACATTCATTAAGGGTCACTCCCTCCGCTCGGCGAGCCTGCACACCCGAGTGAAGTCACACTAGCCATCACAAAAATAACCTGCTGTTGAAATGCAATGGGATAATTTGTTATAGCTTTCCAATCTTAATACTTCCATTTTAATTAATTAGTACGCATTGTTGCTTTATTCATTCTTGTAAGATTTAAATGGAGAAGGGTATTATGCATGGCTTGGATCCAGGTCAGATCAGAACAAGCGCATTTAGACGAGTTGGCCGAGTGCTGGGAAAGAAACTCATGTCCCCGTATTTCAGCAGACAAACAGTGAAATCCTGCTAACAGCTGACGCTGAAGGACAGTTGTGTAAGGTTGGCAGTCAGGGGGGAGAGGTACAAGAGGAGATGATAAATACAGGAGATTTACAGGTCTTGGGAGTGTCAGATGCACTGTGGAAATAGTGCTGGGTGTGCTGTTATCTAGATGGGCCAGTTAGTGGCTTTTGGAGGATCCCCTGTTCTGAATAGGGCTGTAGTTTCGGAGGGCAGCCTTTATGGCTCACCAGTGCACTGACCACAGCCCATTAACTCAAAGAGCCTCCACAGGAGCACTGGAGCAGGGAAAGGGGCCGTGACCTGCCCGAGACCATCTTATTACTTTAACACATTATGTCTCCCACTGCGATCTTTTTATTTAAGTGACTTCAGCAGAACGCATCATCTCGGGCCAAGTCGGGGACAGACAGGGGCTCCCAGACAAGAGGCAAGGGGAGGGGTCAAATGATTTATTGGAAACGTCTGCTGTTGGGTGCTACGGAAAGGGAGTGCAAGGATGGACAGTGAGCAAAAGTGTGGGGGGAAACAGTTAGTGATGAACCTGACTGAAAGCTGTTTATGGCGTGTAGAGGCCGAGCTGACCCCGGAACAGCTCCTAGGAGGATTCTCGAGTTCTCACTGATGAGCTTTTGCAGCCCTCTGATGGCCACATGGCCCAGACA
>OMLP01001738.1:17281-41589 GCA_900302685.1 Spondyliosoma cantharus
GGGGGGGGTGCTGTGTGCCATAGGTCTTTTCACACTGCATACCCTTTGCCCAGGGCTATCCTGAGCCTTGGGCTAAGGGTGGACCCTGGGATAGCGTAGCCCCCTTTTCACACACAAAATTGTTAAGCTCGGGCGTTGAGTGCATTTGGCCCTTGAGCCCGAGGCTATATGACTCACACTGCATCTCTACTATGCCCTTATTTGCTTAAGCTTTCATTGTCATGTGTTTTCAGTTACAACCTGTCTCACCATTTCCCAAAATACATTACATTAATATCCTAACTCCAGATTAAATCTAAAAGGGTATGTTTGTTTTTGATCTAATGACTGAACTAGCAAATATGGCTTTACTTGGATTTAACAAAGTTCACCTTCAGCGTTTGTGGTGCTGTATAGTACATTTAACTCGACTCAGCAATATTTCCTCAAACACAAACCATAAAAGAATGTCATCAGGACAGACTTTTCGATTCTAATCCAGATCCAGATATTTTTTAAGTTGTTTTGTAGAACGTTAGTGCTGGTTCTTGGATAGGATTTTCTTAGTTAGCGGATGAGATATGCATTCTCCCTCTTCTGTATTCATAAACGAACAGATTTAAACATAAGTTTGCTGTCAGAAACTGATTTCTTAAAGCGGAGTATGCGTGTCAGACATGTGTTAATCCCCACACACCTCTGAATTCTGTGTGGCCTGTCAGCATGACAATGATAAACTTACCTGTACCACAAGTAGTGCAAGACTAAGCGAAACGGCCCTGTAAGAAATAATTGGAACAGTGTTGTTATCTCATGGTTTATTCATCATTGCATACAAAGTCTCATGTCACTTTCTAAATTAAGATCACAAACTGAAGTTAATATGGCAGCATTGTTATTGACGTTGGAGAGGATTTAGGGTCCTGCTCAATCACACATATAGGACCTGAAAATGAGTGAAATAACAGAACTTACCAGTCACTGCTTTTGCAATCAGTGACGTGTTGTGCTCCTTGTTGCCTCGCAGCTACACATGTTAAGAGAGTTACAGGTGAGCTTAGCATTCATTTTGCTTCCTTCAACAACCAAAATTGTGTGGAGGTCATCACTTATTGTTTCCCAACACTGAACTTCAAATGACAGCCTAACGGACAAGCTATCCTGTTGCTAGGGTAACGTTATCTTAATTAATGTATAGCAGCACAAGTCTAGGAACACATACATTCTTGGCTAGCTAGCTAATTGGAGCAAAATATGAATGCAGGCTTATAAATTGAACTTAACTGCCCATTGCACGAATGCTTAAGATGAAAAATGAAAACTACACTATGTGCCGGAATGAGAATATGAGAGTTTAGCCAGCAATGAAACGTATCTTTGTGCTACGTGGCTTTGAGCGGCAGACCCCATGCAACTGATTAGAGTTGACTTTCCGCGGGTATTTTTTTCAACTTAAAGTTCAAAAAAGGACCCGCACACTGTGCCGAAAGCGATAAAAATGCGAGTCTGACTGACCTGCGTGTCCGTCTCTGGCGGCCATTCAGTAATGACAAGTAAATCGTATAAAATGTTTTCATCTTCGTCTTCAATCAGACTTTCTTCAGCCATGTTTACGTGGAGCAGCTGTCAAAAGTCTACGGCGAGAGACAGAGGACAAAATGTCTTACGCAACCGCTTTTGAAAACTGTAGCTAACCACTCAGGAAAAGCATTTCCGTGACTTAAATATGAATATTATGCCATTATAAAACATGGCGAATATGTGCTTTTATCTCTTACGCCACATGCAACGTGTAGAGTAATTATTACTGTATTTTAAAAATCAGTTTACTACCCCGGAACCAATGAAGCCAGGGGAGTCCGCTAAGAGAGTTGCACCGAGCCGAAGATGCTGAACACGTTACATCCGGTTGTGTTGCACTCGTAGGAGCAGCAATGGCAGCGTTTTCTGGTGAGTTTTTTTATGATGTATTTCAATATGTTGACGCCGAATTCGTACTTGAATTGGACAGTGAGCTTGTTTAAAAGCTTCATAAGCGTACTGAATTATTAAATATGTCTGTTTTTGCTCAACAGAGATGGGCGTTATGCCTGAAATCGCTCAGGCTGTGGAAGAGCTGGACTGGCTGTAAGTCACTGAACAAACCTCAGACTCGGTTGTTGACGGGCACATGAATATTGCTAAGTCATGCTTATATTGTGATATCTGTCCGTATTGTTGTTCCCTGTTACCGACATATTTTCAATCACTGGATTTCAGACTACCCACTGACATCCAGGCAGAGTCTATTCCTCTTATTCTTGGTGGAGGAGATGTTCTCATGGTAAGTCTCCACCTTTGTCACTGTCTCAGACACGTTATTATGGCTGCAACTAATTAATAATCCAACAATATTGCCTCTTTTACCCAGCCATCACATTCGCTCACTCTTCATTTTCTAGAATGAATAACAAAAACCTAGCAAATCCTTAAATTTAAGAAGCTGGGACCAACAAATGTTTGACATTTTGACTGAAAGGACCAATCAATTATCAAGATTGTTGGCAACTACTTTTTCTTCAGATGTTTTAGTTTTACATCTCATTTTTGGGTTTTTTCCAGGCGGCAGAAACTGGTAGCGGCAAAACAGGTGTAAGTACTCGACAGCCACACAACTTTACCTCTGAAATTTACAGTTTTTAAGCAAGTGTTAAACATTCGCCCTGCATGAGAAAACTAAGGAGTCATACATCTCATCCTCAGGCCTTCAGTATCCCAGTGATCCAGGTCGTGTATGAGACCCTGAAGGATCAGCAGGAGGGCAAGAAGGGCAGAGCCGCCGTCAAGACTGGAGGAGCCAGTGAGACAATTTCACAAATTATTTGGTTGCAGTCCGTGTGCTTGACAAGCTTGCTAAAACTTAAGATTGTGCAGGCCTCTCTGCTCCAGTAGAGCTAGTCGGGACAGGATCTACATTGAGGATCCATCACAATATCAGTGGGCAGTGATGTGCAGATATTTAACCTGCTTTGTTTGGCTCAGTTTTCAACAGTTGGCAGATGAATCCCTATGACCGCAGTACAGCCTTCGGTAAGAGGAGAAAAATAAGCCGGCGCAGTCTGAAGGACTTTTATAAATTCAGCTTTTGTTATAGGTCACCTCTCCTTATTGTCATTTTTCCTTTTCGTGTACAGCAATCGGTCCAGATGGATTGTGCTGCCAGAGCAGGGAGTTTAAAGAGTGGCATGGCTGTCGCTCCACAAAAGGCGTCACCAAAGGTGTGTAGTGCACATCAGTACTTTCAAATTGCTTCAGACTTACACTTGTATACAGTTGAACAGATCTTTAGTTTTTTGTAACTGTCCCCTGTCCTTGTCCATTTCCTTCTGTGTCCAGGGAAGTACTACTACGAGGTCACCTGCCATGATCAGGGTCTGTGTCGCATTGGCTGGTCTACCAGTCAGGCAGCTCTTGACTTGGGTATGCTCTTCTACTCTTCACAAATTCTGTGCAGTAGAACAAACAACAGCTAAGATGGTCTTTTTCAATGAAATAGTAATCTGATCCTGAACTCTTTTTCTTTCCAGGAACTGATAAGTATGGTTTTGGTTTCGGTGGAACTGGAAAGAAATCCAACAACAAGCAGTTTGACAGCTACGGAGAGGTAATGGCTAATAAATAAAAATGATATCAGATAAATAAAGAATTGTGAGGATACTTTTTAAACATGTTTTCTCTTTGTTGTCCGCCCTCGTTGCAGGAGTTTACCATGCACGACACTATTGGATGCTACCTGGATCTAGACAAGGGCCAAATTTCCTTCTCTAAAAACGGTGCTGTCTCAGTATTTTAATGATGATAGTTACTGTTGTGGTTATATACCTGTCAGGCTGCTAAACAGCTCAACAATGCCGCACCCTTGATTGCTGCATAGTTTTAATGTCCATTCCCTTTATGGCACTTTATGAGGTTGCACTTGATGCTGTTGCACTTGAGTTATGGGCTATGACTTGAAACTTTTAGTCTTAGTCTGGATGTTTAGTTTTCTACTGATTTGTTTATATTTATACATATTTATATGTTTTTGTTTTTTTTAGTAACATATTTATTTATATATTTAACACTGTGAGCACTGTGTTTCATTTTTTTTTTCCATGTTCCTTGGCGAGGAAATGACAATAAAATGAGTCTGAAGTCCGAAGTCAGATATAGTACATGTGGAGTTGATGGTAGATGGCAAAGTTACTCATGTTGCTTTCCCCCTTTTCTTCTTTTTGCTCCGTTTGTTTTTTTCTGCCAGGTAATGACCTGGGTTTGGCTTTTGAGCTCCCGCAAAACGTCAAGACTCAGCCCTTCTTTGCCTCCTGTGTGCTCAAGGTATCCCATTGATATGAACGTAGAAAACAATCCAAGGAGTGCCAGATTTGCACCATGCAAATTGACCTTCTCCTTGTCTGACTCACAGAATGCAGAGCTGAAGTTCAACTTTGGAGGAGAAGACTTCAAGAATGCCCCAAAGAGTGGCTTTGTTGCCCTGAACCAGGCCCCCGAGGCTCACCAAGCAAAATCTTCTCAGACAGGTGAGAGGATGCAATGTTGTTTCAGGTGCAACAGAGAAAACATGTTGAAAATAGTCAGAAAAATGTAAATAGAATATTTAGATACATCTCGCACTGTTGCAGAAGCGGAGATAATTTGATGTTCAGACTACACGTGCTTTGCTTTCTTTCACAATAAAAGCCTTTTTAAAACAATGTACAAGAGCTACATTTTTACCACTGTTACTACACCTAGGAATGCATCACCACTAAAACGATGCTGAATGGATATATATCTCTGTGTTTGTGCAGGCACCGCCAAAGTGAGCGAGGTGAAGGCCACATCCAACGCACCAAAAGCTTTGATCCTCGAGCCATCGAAAGAATTGGCTGAACAGACCCTCAACGTTGTCAAGCAATTTAAGAAATATGTGGAAAACCCCAAACTGAGGTATGACTCCAGAGAGCTGGCATCGACGACATGTGGCACAAATACCAAAAACACATGACTTTTGCAAAAAAAAATGCACCTATTGGCCTACTGTAATGTGTAATTCCTGTTTTAAACCATCAGATGGAGCCAGTGTTTCATTATAAATGTTGTTTGTACAACACAGTTCATTTGTTAATCTGTTGCTGCAGGGAACTGCTGGTGATTGGTGGTGTGGCTGCCAAGGAGCAGCTGGCTGCTCTTGAACAGGGGGTAAGTGACGTATGCTATCTGTGAATTATGTTTACCGTCATACACAGTGATGAAATCCATAAACGAAGACATTCATTTTTTTCTGCCTCGTTCCCCTGTTACCTATCCTGCTTTTTTGATCTTCTTACAGATTGACATCGTGGTGGGAACACCTGGCAGACTGGACGATCTCATATCCACCGGGAAGCTTAGTCTGTCCCAAGTCCGCTTTCTAGTCCTGGATGAGTGTGTATGTACAACACATCGAGAGTATCTTAATAAGTACTAAGTTTCCTCAAAAGTATTGATTTATCTCTGCTTGCAAAACATGGGCAATGGTTTTTAAAATATGTACAGAACAGAACAATTCCCAAAGTCACCTATCCATTTGTCTGTGTTCTCTGTGTCCCTCAGGATGGCCTCCTGTCTGCAGGCTATACAGACTTTATCAACAGGATCCACAAACAAATCCCTCAGGTCACCTCTGATGGCAAGAGACTGCAGGTAACACTTCAGAATAAATCGCTTACGTGACAATAAACATTTCAGTGATGCAACTTGAGACGACTTCAGATATTAACAGTAGCCATGCACAGTCATGTGAGGTAGAAATGAATAGGATGACCATTTAAACAATGGGGCTCAGGGCAAGAGTATTTGTGGCATGTCCAAGTCCACTTTTCCTAGATAAGCATAATCTGTGCTCTTGGTAAAGGCACAGGGCAAAAAAAGGGTTTGTATTTAGTCTCTTGATTAATCATAGGTGTGGTTTGGGTATTAACATAAATTGAATGAATTAAGAGTGCCATAACCCTGTTTTTAAGGGGAATGGGTCCATGTATCATTTGTGTGCACACACGTTATGAACTCGCCTACACAGGCACAATTTACAATCTGAATAATGCGCCCTTTTGAACAGCAAGAAAAATACAGTGACATTGACTACAAACCAGATTTTTGTTGGTCAGTGGCAGAATTGCTATCACTTTTAAGATACTTTCGTTGGGTGCAAGTACATTTGCTGCCAGGTCATTCCATGCCAACTCACGCAAAATTCAGAACTTTACCTTGAAAAAATTGATTGGTCCTTTCAAAACCTCACTCCAAATACTTTTCTTGAAGTGTGGAAGTCTGGCCCTCAGAGATGGATGTAATCATTTTTATGATTCTTTTATATGTGTATTCCAAAGCAAAAAAAACTGCAAGGTGAGTTGGTATGGAATAACCCGACTTACACAATGTGGGCGGTGAGCATGAATGGACAAGTGCGTCAGTCAGAAACTAGGAATGATCCTTTCACTGCCCTGTTCGCTGCTATGCTCAGAGTTTAAGATGGGATCCAAAGTCCAACTGAACTAAAAAGTTTTTTGTTTTTTTTTCCACTGAATCATGCAACTCCAGCACTTCTGTTATAGATGTGACTAAACACTGTGTTTAACAATAAATGATGATAATAACTTTGTTTGTGTAGCACTTTTAAAAAAAAAAATGGTTTACAAAGTGCTTTGACAAAACAAAGCAAGAATACAATTTACAAATGCAAAGGACGATAAAAATAAATTGCATGAAATGGTTGAAGTAACAGAGGTAATGATACAAATTAATAAAGTGGGTGAAATAATAGAGATGGAATAAATAAAATAAGTAGAACAGAACTCAAAGATGGTAAAAAATAAACATAATCGTCACCATCTTCTTCTCCAGGTGATTGTTTGTTCAGCCACACTGCATTCTTTTGACGTGAAGAAATTGTCCGAGCGCATAATGCACTTTCCCACATGGGTGGACCTGAAGGGAGAGGACTCTGTCCCCGAGACTGTCCACCATGTGGTAGTACCTGTCAATCCCAAGAACGATCGAATCTGGGAGCGTCTGGGCAAGAACCACATCCGGGTGAGTCCGTCATGTTGAGGACACCCTTTGCGGTCGGACTAATTATTGCAGGGATTTGCATTGCTGTTGAAAAATTTGAGTGAAGGCTTAAAATAACGTGTTGACAAAGGTTTTCTACTTTGATCTGTTCGCTTTGGATAGACGGATGAAGTCCATGCTAAAGATAACACCCGACCAGGAGCAAATTCTGCAGGTACGAGCCGATAGGCAAGCACAGTTTGGCCAACGAACATGACATAGCCAACAACACAGATATTATGTCATCATTTTCATTCTGTGAATAGTCACAACTTGTGTTTGTGTTCATTTTTAAGAAATGTGGTCAGAAGCCATCAAGGTTCTGAAGGGCGAGTATGCAGTGAGAGCCATCAAAGAGCACAAGATGGACCAGGCCATCGTCTTCTGTCGCACCAAGATTGACTGTGACAACATGGAGCAGTACTTCATCCAGCAAGGAGGAGGTAGGAGGCAGCGGCACCACTGAGAAGTTACTTTTTAGCCATCACTGGACGCAAGTTTTTAAAGTAACCGACACCCATTGTATGCACACACATACGTACAATAGAATGACACAATCTACGTCTTTAACACAACAAGTTCCGAATCCTCCCTCAGTTTTGGTCTTTTTTCTGTAGGTCCGGACAGTAAAGGCCACCAGCTTTCCTGTGTTTGTCTCCATGGTGATCGTAAGCCCAATGAGCGGAAAACTAACTTGGATCGCTTCAAGGTAAAAAAAACTCGACGACAAATTAATGATGCGCTTCTCAAGCACAGCCAGTCTGTCAGTGATTAAAGATCATTTTGTGTTCCCAGAGAAAAGAAGTGAGGCTCCTGGTCTGCACAGACGTAGCTGCCAGAGGAATCGACATCCACGGGGTTCCTTACGGTAAACATATTAGATTTCAACGCTTTATCATAGCCGATCCTGGAAACGAATCAACCAATCTTGTAAATGGACTGATGCAAGGGGCACAAAGAAAGAATCCTCTGCTGATTTGTATTTGCCAGTCCACTCCATGCCATCATTTCTCACAACTCTCATCTTTTCTTTCCTCTAGTGATTAACGTCACCCTGCCAGATGAGAAGCAGAACTATGTCCATCGTATCGGCAGAGTTGGAAGAGCTGAGAGGTTAGACATCCATCACATGATTTGCTTGTAAATTCAGATTAATTCATCAGATTCATCTTCGTAGAAACCTAGAATTTCCTCACGGTATGTTTTTAAGACGATATGATTAAATTGAGAGAAAACTGATGATAACTTTGAGTTACTGCCCATTCAGTTAAAACCGTCTCTTTTCCTTTTAACTTGCAGAATGGGACTGGCAATTTCACTGGTTGCTATGGAGAAGGAGAAGGTATGATGGATGGATGACACAACTGCACTCATCATTTTAATTGTGCATTTATTTTTATTATTTTTTTTTTTTAAATGAAGTGTTATTTAATCTGTCGTCATGTGCAGGTGTGGTACCACGTTTGCCCGAACCGAGGCAGAGGCTGCTACAACACCCGGCTGAAGGAGGATGGAGGTTGCACCATCTGGTACAACGAGAAAGAGGTGAACAGAGACGCAGAAAACCTAGTGAACAGTAAAGTTTTGCTGAATTTTTGGATGCACTGAAAGCTCTCACACACACACACACACACACACACTTGTCCCTATCAGTATGACATAATTCTCCTCCACCCATCATTAACTCTAAACTCTTTTTGTTTCCCTTCTCCTCTGACCACAGCTCCTGTCCGAAATTGAGGAGCACCTAAAGTGCACCATCACGCAGTGTGAGCCGGACATCAAAGTACCTGTTGATGACTTCGACGGAAAGGTCACCTATGGTCAACGCAGGGCTTTGGGAGGTAAATGTTACACAGTGACTGATGGCTGTGCACAAGCATGTTGTACATTTTTAGCCACAGTTTTTGCATTGACTGTAGGAATCATAACCAGTCCATAAAGGGAAATATCTACAGTTATTGCATGGATTATTGCGAGGCATTAAAGTCTTTTATAGGATTGTACATTGACTTATTTTATGTTGAGCTTGACCATCAGACCTCTTGCTCTCGTCTAGGTGGTAACTACAAAGGTCACGTGGATGCTCTGGCCCCGACAGTCAGGGAGCTGGCGAATCTCGAGAGAGAAGCCCAAAGTTCCTTCCTCCAACTGGGATTCTTGCAAAACCAACTTTTCAGAGCCTTCTGAACACACCCCAACTGGCATAAACACCGCAGGCTGCTGATACAGGCGACAGATAAATGAACATTTTGACATGTTGCACCAACAGGAAGCTTTTTCCACCCACATGTAAACACGTAAACCTAAAATGTGTACTTTAGGTGTCAAGATGTCAATATTTCAATGGGTATGCCAAAATGATCTACAGCCTGCAGACAGGAGATGACTAAACTCATGGTTTTCTGTTTAGTTGTGTAATATTTCCTTTGAAGGTTAGAATTTATACTTTGGACGTTGAAAGCACGTCAGCATTCAGCATCAAGGCCCGTTGAGACCTTATTTAGAGAGATCTCAAAGGCCTTCACTGTGCTGCTTGAAAAAAATATTACAGAACAATTCTTGGCATCAAATGCTAGCACTAATGCAAAAACGTAATTTGTGGGAATTTGAGTTTTGTTTTCTGATTGATGTGACGGAATTAAATATTTAAGTTTCCCCTATTAAATGACTTGCAAAAAAAAAGTCAATGTCTTTAAGTGGTTTGATGTTTTTGGTTTTTTTTCCTGAAATAAACTAGTAGCCTGCTCAGTTCAGTGTCTTTTCATTATTTTTACTCTGAGTCATTGTCATTACCATTTATAAATGCCTGTTTTGTAAAGTCATTAATTTAGTGTTTCCAGAGTTCTTGTCTGTTTCACGGATATTTCAACAGGCAGCAATGATTTGGTTTTGTTAAAAATTGTTGCTTAAAATCTGACTGCATTTGATTTTGTTGTAAGTATAAGAGGCTACAAGTTTAAAAAAAAATAAACTGGTTGTGAGAAACAAAGCTACCACTGATCTAATCTGATGAAAATATTGTATTTCCAGTAGCGCCAAGATCGAAAAGTGTAGACTGGTATACAGATTCTTGGAGTGGTATAAACCGAGAAAATTGAATCTGTTGTGGCTCAGTAAAGGGACGTATGTTATGTTACGCATATTGACAGTAATTACACCCAACAACATAACATACGCTCCTTTACTTGCGGTAATGTGTTAAGTTAGCATTGTCAATTAAGAAAAACATTTTTTTTATACATTTATGGCAGTACTTGTCAAACCAGCCCAGTGGCATTATATTTGCATATTCATCAGGGGGCGGTCTGAGGATCGGTATAAAATCCTGTTAAATACGGAAGCCCAAGCTGACAACACTTTTATTTTGAAGGCCCCAACTTTCTAACCGTCATCCTTCGACACTTCCGGTGAAAACGTTGCGTCTGTTCTTCTACATCTGAGATTTTAAAACCTCGATTTAACGTTCAGGAAAGCTTACATCTTGAAAGCAAATGAGAAGACCGGTTCCCCGAGCGTTCAGCTCACATTAGGTACGTGTACATGTGTGTTTCGTCTTATTTTCATCGTGTAATCTTGTGACGCGCGACGTGTGTTTTTCCTTGCGAGAGAAGTCGGTGGGTGGACCTCGGGTCTCATCATGGCCGTGTTGTTGTTGTTGCCAAAGAACGTCTGTGTGCTCAAATATGGAAGATATACAAGTAAAAGTAATATATTTGAGTTGAGAAGTTGCACGGGAACCGAGTGATGTATTGTCGGCTGCGTTGCGGCACAGGGTGGAAGAGTTATGTGACGTTGTAGACGGCCATGTTGAAGGAGTTGGAATAAAGAGACTTAGCAATTACTGCAACGACTAGTCAGATAATGAATTGCACAAAAAACAATGGCTCATATTTATTATGTTTATTTAAGTGGTCGCAGCAATAAAATACACTTTCTTTCCTTTAACAAAAGTGCATTTTGTGCATAACAATCAGCATGCATAACATAAAGGTTGTTAAACACACATTCGACACACAAAGACTCAAGAGTTGCAAGATGCAACTTAATGAAGAGACAGGCCAATCACAGTTTATTCATACTGAGTAATGTCAGCATCTCCAAGTGGTCTCCAGTTGGGCTTGCTCTCCTCTGAGAGCAGATATTTCCAGCTGCAGAGAAGATTTGCTCTACTGGGGTGGATGTTGCAGAAATGCACAGAAGAGACCTTGCTAGCTTTCACAGAGCGGGAAAACGACCCTCATTTTCCTTCCACCATCTAAGAGGGTCTCCTGGATGGCAGTGTATGTTCAGGGTTAAACTGGTGAATCATTTGTTGAAATCCTTCCCTGTTAGCGATGGAAAGTGGCCTCAAGACTTTGACCAACATTAGGATTGACTCTGTGAGAGCAGTTGCTTGTTGCGGAGTACACATCTGCTTTTCTGCAAAAAGCCATCTGTGGTTCCTGTACTCTTCTTTAGCATACATTTTACTATGAAATTGTCAGACAAAATAACAACATTACTCTTTTTAAACTGTCAAGATCCTTCACTGAAATGATATAGACTATTGTTGCTTTGCTTAATGCCAAGACAACTCCGTCTGCACATACAGTAATAGGCTAGCTACTAGCATGGGAGCTAACTATCTTACCGAGCTGCATCTCAGTCTTCTGAAAAAAAAAAAAAAAAGTGTTTCCTCTTCAAATGCTCATTCATTGCTGACTTTCCCCCATGGTACGTGAGTTTCATCTAACAAATTTGGCAAGTGACCATTTTCTTTGTTGTGTCCAGGATGAAATGTTCCCAAACTTTGGACCTTTTTATTTTGCGTTGGCGTCACTTGCCTGTTCCCGCTCACAAGTGCACCTGTGCTGTCAGTGCATCAACGAGTTGGGAAAAGTGAACTGTCTCACTGTGAGTTAGTTCAATTGGCTCCAGTGAAACATTGTTTAGCGTGGCATTGCATGCCGTGGGATGCACACGATGACGTCATTAACGACGAGTTGACTACGAAATTAGTCATTGACATTTAGTAGTCGACTAGCCGTTGCACCTCTAATAGGAAACCCTGTTTCTTTTTAGTTTCTGACTTTTTTGTTTTGTTTGTGTCTTCTGGTCTCTTTCCAAGCAACCTGATGGACCTCAGAACAAGCGTGGTTTGATTTCTGAGTGCGGCTGAATCATCGACACAAAGACAACTCTATCCTTCATTTCTTCCAGCTTGCAGTGGGCAGCGTAAGTTGTCCTGGAACAGTGAGATCGTGTTCAGGAGTATTTGTCATCAGAGTACCCAGTATGTGCTGCTGTTATTTTAACGAGCACCATGGATCAGTTACAGATTTTAAGCAATTTTGCAGATTTTGCATTTTTTATATTGAATTTGGCCATAATTGCAATATCAATAATATTTTGATGAATTGTGTAGTCCTAATTAAAAATTGATTAATTACTCAAGCACCTAAACACAATTTTGAGGAACTGTTTCCACATTTTCAACACCTCTTCTCCACTACATCTAAGAGGCAAATATTGTATTTTTTACTCCACAACAATTATTTTAAAGTTTTAGTTACTAAAGTTTCTACCTTAAAGGGGCAGTTTGTAATATATGGCCAGCATTTTAGTTTAAAACAGGAAATTTTGGCGAGCCTTGAGAGTGCTGCATGCATGGCACTGGCAACTGTGGCTCAGGGGAAGAGCCAGCGTCTTGTTATCAGAAGGTCTGCATGTCGAAGTGTCCTTGGGCAAGATACTGAACCCCAAAACTGCTATTGGTGTTCTGGTCGGCGCCTTGCATGGCAGCCACCACCATCATTTTATGAATTGCTGTAAGTCTGCTAAATGTAAATGGCTTAACAAACTTTCAAACTTTTAACTTTTTAACTATTCAGGGCTGCACTGTACCAGCACTGTCCCATTGCCAATGTGAGGATGTCTAACTAGATCGCAGTGTGGGTCAGACATGTTGGAGGAACATTCACCGAACAAAAGTCATGTTCCACCAGGTATGTAGCAAGTTGAAATCATCCTTTATGGGGCGATTTATGATGTGCAATTTCCCAGACCTTTACTTGAGTGTATGAATCACAATTTGCACTGTACTGCAGCATTTTAAAGTGAACGCGAGTTAGGACATATGCTAGGCAGGTACAAGTTTAAAATGTTGGAATTTGTGTATACATGAGAAGTTCCCTGCTTCATATTAAGGCAAACCTGTGTGGAGCAAGGTTAACTTAATTTTGGTTGATAAAATTATTTTTGAATTGATTACAAAGGAATTAATTATAGAGTACTACCAAGACAAACCAAACATGTCAAGCCCTGCACATTATTACTGCTGGGGGAATTATTATATCTCTTAAAAAAAAAAAAAAAAAGCTTTTCACTTTATTCCAACCTGGTTTATCCATAGTATTGTTTGTTTTTTCTAGAATGACCAGTCATTTAGCCAAGAACATATCAAATACATTGTCAGATGGCCATTGCAAGTAAACAAAGTCCTGAAGTAATGATCTATGTTTTTTTAATCAGCAGTCCAAAATCCTAAATGCATTCAGTAACAACAAGAAAAAGACAAACCTGCAAATTCTCATTGATGAAAAGATACAAGTGCAAAATGTCGGTTTTGTTCAATGAGATAGGAGTTATTTCTTTTCCCTTTTTTTCTTATGAACTAAATACAGGAAAGGAAGACTAAGAAGACCAACAAAAGATCCTTGAAGACGACTGAAGATGGACGCAGGCAGTCAGGAGCGATTACAAGACCCACCAAACTCTGACATCCCAAGAGAATCAGAACCAAGTAGTCTGGGTAAACATGAGACTTTCTTCAACACATGTGATGCCTTATCAAATTCACAAACTGTTGACTCAAATAAGAACCCACTGTTTGCTAGTCAACATGACAAAAGAGGGCAATGTACAGATAAAGAGCAAACACATACTGGACAAAACATGGCAAGCAAATGTGACATGGAGCAACAGGAAATGGGAACAGAGAAAAACTACACTTCTCCTCAGGGAGTATCTGATTTGGAATTTGACCAAGTCAAAGATTCAGGAAATACTGGCAATGGCAATCACTTCCAAAACCCAGAAAGTTCTTCTCCAAGCTCTAAAATACAAAGAGAATCAGAATCACGTTTTCTGCGTGTGTGTGTGCCTTTCCTCACTGCCGCTGACATTGCACGCATTAAAAAAGGACTTTCCAGAAGTGAAGAGAAAACGCAGACTTCAGGAAATGGACTAAAGGAATGTGACATGGAACAAGAGGAAATGGAAACAAAGAACATGTGGAAATTGCGTGCTAACCGTGTAGAACAAATATTCTCTGCACTAAATAAACAGTTGCGTCAATTCAACTGGTCCAGGAAACTTGGCCTTGAGTTCAATGTTGGATTTGGCCTGAAGCAAAACCTCAGTGTTGACTCTTTGAGCAATTCTGCTCTGATTGAAATTGCTAAATTCGCTTTGGCAATTAATTCATCCCAGCAGGATTTCATCATGGAGATTCTTGACTACAACTTCGACCTAGGCCTGCAGAGCGAACACCATAGAGATACTTTTGCATGTGAAGTTATGGATAGAGCAAGACAGCTGACAAGTTGCAAAGATGCAGTCAAACTTTCGAATGGCGTTTTTGAACTTCCTGTTCCAGTGTCATCAATAAATGTGGTAAATCAGAATGTGTGCAGTGCTATTCCTGAACTGGGCAGCATATCGTCAATGGAGAAGTGTGATTTTGCGCCTGTGTGTCTTCCTGATTCATGTGCTAAATCTGAAGAACACATTTCACAGCGGCCTGTTGATCTGTATCCCTGGTGCAAGGAAATAGGTCTGAAGCTACATGTAAACAGTCGTCAACCATGCAAAAAATTGGAGAGCAACACATTTACCAATGGAGCAATGACTGAAGTGATGAACTTTGCAGAGAAGTTGTGTGGAACATTTGAGCAGATATGTCTTGACATCCTCAGACACAACTTTGATCTTGACTCACAGAGTGGAGATTCTGACCTTGCCAGGAATATTCTTGCACAAATTCCTGCTGTAATAGAGCAAATGAATCTATCATCCTACTCAAAAGCCTACAAGAAAAAACTGGCCAAAGATCTTTCACTCCTAGAGATGCTGGATTGCCAGAACGACCCAACCTTTGAAGCATGTGGTTCCGGTTCTTCAAGTGCCACAATGATGGACCAAATTGAAGGGAGAGCTGTTGACATTGAATACCAAAATGAGCTGGATGCAGTCAGTGACGATTCTTCAAGTGCCACAACCATGGACCAAAAGATGGACACTTCTGGTGACAGTGACCAGCAAACTGAGCTCAATTTAAAGTTGTGGAAATTGCGGGCCAATCAAATTCAGCAAGTCCTCTCAATACCTCACGAAGAACATTGCCCACTTTATTCTTACTGGAGATGTAAGAATTTGGGCATTGACTTCAATGTAGGATCTGGAGTAAAACGGAATCTTGACCCCAAGTTACTGACCAATGGCATCATGGTTGAATTGAGCACTTTTGCCATTGCACTGGTGTCAGCGAGAAGGCATTTCATCACAGAGATACTGGAGTATAATTTTAATCTTAGTTTGAATACTGAGCTGTGTCGTGATGCCTTCACACAGAAAATTATGGAAAAAATCTGCCATGCTTCTAAAAAAAATGGTGTTCCTCAATTGAATACACCTTTTGAACTCCCTGACACAAGGAACATACAGGAACATACATATAACAAAACTAGGTTTTGCCCCAAATGTTACCAAGCTCGAAATCAGAAGCTTCATCAGCATGAATCTGACACTGGTCCCCTGCTTATTCCTTCTCCACATGCCATGACTCTCATGACAGTCTCTACTGACGGGAACTGCACAACACAAAACCCTTCAAAAGCTCCATCAACAACAGAAGAGACGATGATGGACAGTTACCCTCGCTGCAAGAGAATAGGATTGGACCTGTGTGTGAACAAACACCAACCAAAGGATAAACTTTGCAACAATGTGTTGACACGTGGGACCATGATGGAAGTGTTCAGTTTTGCCAGAAAACTGAGTGGAACCAAAAATAAGGTAATTAATGATGTCCTTGAGCACAACTTCAACATTAAGAAGCAGAGCGAACAAGTTAACCTTGCACAGCTGTTCTACAATTCGACTTTACAAAGAGATGGCGGGCTTGCCTGGTTCGACAAAGTTTTTGTCACGCATCCAATTATTCACAAACCAACTAGATATGAACGTAAAGTGAAACGTGACTCTCTCATGCAGGGAAGTGAATGGAAGGAAACTATCAAGAAAAGAAAGTTGGCACTGCAAACAAAAGAGGCAAGAAACACACTACCAAGTCATAATGCAAGTGTTGTAGAATCAAAGACAGTTCATCATAACATGGCATACTGTTTTCCCATTTGCGCAGAGATAGGTTTGGATCTTGATGTGACATCCAAATCAGGGGAGAAAGAAAAACTTGACTTGAATCTGTTGACCACAGCCGTAGTTGTGGAGATAAATAAATTTGCATCTAAAAAATCAAAACACTATTTCCCAGGTACAGTGTTTGACATCCTTGACTATAACTTTGACCTTAGCTCACAACATTACAGGCGCTGGGAATTTACCATAGCCACCGCATTTCAAGTCCAAGCCTTAATCAAGCGATACCGTAATAAATCAGTCAGAGCTGACGAGGTCTTCAAATTACCATTTGTGTTTCCTCCCAAGAGCAGAGGATGGAAAGAGAAGAATAAAGAGTGTTCACAGGAAGAACCCAATGAGAAAAGAAATGAGGGTAGTGGTGTGCACCAAGTTGAATACCATTCAAATGTCAGTTGTGTTCAATTTCTCAGGGGTGTCGCAACATATAATGAACCATGGTCCCATGATAAGGAAACAAAGTCTTCAACAGATCCTTGGAGCCTGAATATGCAGACAAATTCTAGTCAGGTGAGTGTAGGTTGTGGAAGTCCTCTTCAGGGAAACATGCACATTAAAGAAGAGGAGAATGATCCATATTACGGTGATGTGAAACCAGAACCAGACACTGAGGAAGAATTTTCTCCACATTATGATGATGGCAAAACAGAGTCCATTGCTGGGGAGGTCAAATATTTGGTCCCAGTTGAACCTCAAGGAACTCTTGAAAACACTGGCAATCAGGACAACTTTCAAGAATCAACAAGCTATGAAATTCTGAGAAAATCAGAATCAAGTTGTCCTGTCATTCAAGCCGATGAATGTGGGCTTTATGGAGGTGAAGTTCAAACACAGATTCCATGGAATGACGGAACTGAAAGTGACATGGAACAAGAGGAAATGGGAAGATTGGATGACTACATTTGTCCTCTAGAAGAGTTTGGTCTAAACTCAGAAGTCATAGATTCAGGAAACGCTGGCAATAGGAATCGCTTACAAAGTCCAACATGCTCTGACCTCCCTAGAATATCAGAACCAAGTTGTCTGGATAGTTGTCCTTCTTCCCTCACCTCCACTGAGCTTTCATCCAGTTTACCGACTGCAAACTTCAGTATGGACCCACCACTGACAAGTCAACCTGATGATGAAAAAGGTCTTTGTGGAGGTGAAGAACAGACACAAACTACAAAAAATGCACAGAACACCTGTGACATGGCCCAAGAGGAAACCGAAACGGAGAACATGTGGAAGCTGCGTGCCAAACGCGTAGAACAAATCCTCTCTGCTCACAACAAAGAGTTCAAGACATTCAGCAAATCCAAGAAAGTCGGACTTGAATTCAATGTTGGATTTGGCCCAAAGCAAAACCTCAGTGTTGACTCTCTTAGTAATTGTGTTCTGCTTGAAATTGCTAAATTTGCTCTGGCAATTAATTCATCCCAGCAGGATTTCATCATGGAGATTCTTGAGTACAACTTTGACCTTGGTCTGCAGAGTCAACACCATAGGAATATGTTTGCATTTGAAATTATGGACAGAGTAAGACAGCTGAAAACTAATAAAGATGCAGTCAAAGTCTCAAATGAGGTTTTTGAACTGCCTGGGCCCATGGCATCAATACATGTGGTAAATGTGGGCAGTGTCATTCCTGAACTTGGCAGCATTCTGAAAATGGAGAAATGTGATGTTCCAGTGTGTCTTCCTGATTCAAATGCTGAAACCAGCAAGCATATTTCATGCCAGAGTGTGGATCCTTATCCCTGGTGCAAGGAAATAGGTCTGAAGCTACATGTAAACAGTCGTCAAACACACAAAAAGTTGGAGTTCAACAAACTGACCAATGGAGCAATAACTGAAGTGACAGTTTTTGCAGAAAAGTTGTGTGGAACATTTGAGCAGATTTGTCTTGACATCCTCAAACACAACTTTGATCTGGATTTGCAAAATGAAGATTCTGATCTTGCCAGGGATATCATTGCACGAATTCCTGGTTTAATCGAGCGAAGTAATCTATTATCCTGCAAAGGCTTCAGGAAAAAGACGGCCACAAAAAAAGATGTTTCACTACCGGCAACACTGGATTACCAGAACCAACCAAATTTAAATGTTTGTGGTTCTAGTTCTTCAAGTGCCCCAATCATAGACCAAAATGAAGGCAGTTCTGTTGACAGTGAACAACAAAATGAGCTCAATTTAAAACTATGGAAATTGCGAGCCAATCACATTAAGCGAATCCTCTCAACACCTCATGAAGAACATTGCCCGCTTTATTCTTACTCCAGATGTAAGAAGTTGGGCATTGATTTCAATCTAGGATCTGGAGAAAAACAAAATCTTGATTCAAAATTAATGACCAATGGCATCATAGTTGAATTCAACAAATTTGCCACAGAACTGCAATCAGCGAGAAAGCATTTTGTCACAGAGATACTGGAGTCTAATTTCAATCTCAACTTGAAAAATGAGGCATGTCGCAATGACTTTACAGAGCAAATTATGACCAAAATAAAATCAAAGAAAAGAGCCTTCAAGAGATCTCGTAGTCAATTCCCCTTTGAGCTCCCTGACATGTCATGCATACAAGAACCTCCAAAATATTGCCCCAAATGTTATCAATACAGAACTCATAAGCTTCGTTTGGATGAATCTTACACTGGTAACATGACATCACATACCATGACTGACACAGTCTCTGCTCATTCAAACTGCACAGCTCAAAATCCAGCAAAGGTTTCATCTTTTACCTTCTCAACAGTCGAAGAGAAAATAATGGACAACTACCCTTGCTGCAAGAAAATAGGTTTGAACCTGTTTGTGGACAGAGACCAAACAAAAGATAAGCTTGACCCTCATGTGTTGACATTAGAGGTCATGTTCGAAGTGGCGAGTTTTGCCCAAAAATTGTGTGGAACAAAATATAAGATGATGTATGAACTCATCAAACACAACTTCAATATTGGCAAGCATGGTCAAGACATCAATCCTACGCTGGCTCTTTCCAGGTGGAATAGCACAATAGTTGTTGATCTCGCATGGTTGAATGAAGTGTATGTTTTCAATCCATATCCTCTCAGACAACCTGGACATGTAAGTAAAGTGAAACGGGAATCTAACGTGCACACAAGTGAATTGAAGGAAGCTATCAAAAAAAGAAAGTTGGCACTGCAAACAAAGGAAGGTTGTACACTGCCAAGTAACGATGGAAGTGGCTATTACCCCTTTTGTACTGTAATAGGTTTGGATCTAGATGTGACATCAAAATCAAGACAAAAAGAAAAACTGGACTTGAAGCTATTGACCAGAGCTGTAGTGATGGAGATACATACATTTGCAACTCATCAAGCAGGACATTATTACCCACGAACTGTCTTTGACATCCTTGACTATAACTTTGATCTAAGCTCACAACATTACAGGCGCTGGGAATTTTCCATAGCTACGGCATCAAAAGTCCAATCCATGGTCAAGCAGTATTGCAAAGAAAGCGAGAGAAAAGAGGTCTTCAAATTACCATTCGTGTTTGATCCAAATGCTTCACAAAAGTTTGGAGAAAACTCAAATGAGAACTCCAAACTTGGGAGTCAACCTGGTCACAGCAGGTGGATTTCTGAAGATGAAGCGCACATACAGGCTTCAACAAATGTACCTCATGAAACAGACATGGAACAAGAGGAAATGGAGAACTACTACACTTGTCCTTTAGAAGAGTCTGATCTAGACTCTGACGAATTCACAGGCTTAGGAAACACTGGCAAGGACCAACCATATTCAAGTCAACTTGATAAAAAAGGATTTCTTGACGATGAAGAGCAGACATATGCTCCAAGAAATGTGCTAAACAAATATGACATGGAAGAAAATGAAATGGAAATGGAGAATAATCTGTGGAAATTGCGCTCCAACCATATAGAAAGAATCCTCTCTGTGCTGAACAAACAGTTCGGTCCATTCACCTGTTCCAAGAGACTTGGCCTTGAATTCAATGTTGGATTTGGCCCAAAGCAAAACTTCAGTGACGACTCCCTTAGTAATTCTGTTCTGCTTGAAATTGCTAAATTTGCCTTGGCAATCAATTCATCCCAGAAGGATTTCATGATGGAGATTCTTGAGTACAACTTTGACCTCAGCTTCCAGAGTCAACACCATAGGAATATGTTTGCATGCGAACTCATGAAAAGAGTAAGACAGCTGAGAAGTTGTGAAAATGCTGTCAAATTCTCAGATAACGTTTTTGAACTTCCTGGTCCCATGGCATCAATAAAGGTGGGAAATCCCAGTATGGGCAGTGCCATTTCTCCCTCATTCCCTTCTGATTCACATGCTGAATCTAAAGAAGATATGTCACCCAAAAGTGTGGATCTGTATCCGTGGTGCAAGGGAATTGGTCTGAAGCTATATGATAACAGTCAATCACACAAAAAACTGAAGATCAAAAAATTGACAAATGGAGCAATGACTGAAGTGGCGAATTTAACCGAAAAGTTGTGTGGAACATTTGAGCAGATTTGTCTTGACATCCTCAGACACAACTTTGATCTTGATTTGCAGAGTGGAGATTCTGACTTGGCCAGGAATATTCTTGCAAGAATTCCTGCTGCGATTGAGCACAAGAATTTATCGACCTATGTAAGGTCTGGCGGCCAAAACAACCCAGATTTAGATGCATTCAGTGATGCTTCTTCAAGTGCCGCAATCATGGACCAAAAAATGGGCACTTCTGAACAGCAAACTCAGCTCAATTTAAAGCTGTGGAAATTGCGGGTCAACCAAATTCAGCAAGTCCTCTCAACACCTCATGAAGAACATTGCCCACTTTATTCTTACTCCAGATGTAAGAATTTGGGCATTGACTTCAATGTAGGATCTGGAGTAAAACGAAATCTTGATCCCACTTTACTGACCAATGGCATCATGGTTGAGTTAAACACTTTTGCCACAGCACTGCTATCAGCCAGAAAACATTTTGTGACAGAGATACTGGAGTATAATTTTGATCTTAATTTGAATAATGAGCTGTCCCGCACTGCCTTTGCACAGCAAACTCATGAAAAATGTTTGGAGATACATAGACATTGCAAGACTATTCAAGATAGAAATATGCCTTTTGAACTCCCTGACGTGACCTGCATTCAAAATTCTACTGAGAAGACAACATATTGCCCTAAATGCTATGAAGCACGTCAGCTTCATCAAGATGGATCTAACCCTGGTCACATGCACAATCCTCGTCCACGTTGCATGATAGACAGTCTCTCTGCTGATGCAAACTGCATGGCACAAATGCCTGCAAAGGATCTTTCCTCTACCTTCTCAACTACAGAGGAGACGATAATGTACTGTTTCCCTCGCTGCAAGAAAATAGGCTTGGGCCTTTGTGTGAACAAAGACCAGCCAAAAGCTAAACTTGACACAAATGTGTTGACACGCAGTAACATGATGGAAGTAGTTAATTTTTCTAGAAACTTGTGTGGAACGAAAAATATGATAATCAATGATGTCCTGGAGCACAACTTCAACATTGATGAGCAGAGCCTAAACAAAGGTCTGGCAGAGATGTTCGGCAAAGAAACGTCACAGAATGATGAAGGGCGTACCTGGTTCAATGAAATTTTTGATTTTCATTCAGTTTCTCTCAGACCACCTAGAAGCAAAGATGGAGTAAAAAGTAAATGTGTCGAAGTAGTTGAATGGAAGGAAACTATCAAAAAACGACAGCTGGCACTGCAAGCAAAAGAGGAAAGAGATGCAAATCTAAGTCGTAATCAGAGTACAGTACACTGTTATCCCATTTGTGCAGAGATAGGCTTAGATCTAGACGTGACATCAAAAAAGAAAGAAAAACTTAAGTTAAAGCTATTGACCACAGCAGTGGTTTTGGAGATACATAAATTTGCCAGTAAGAAAGTTGGACATTACCCACGCACTGTCTTTGACATCCTTGACTATAACTTTGATCTCAGCTCACAGCATTACAGACGCTGGGAATTTTCCATAGCTACGGCATCCAAATTCCAAACTATTGCTAAGCAATGTTGTGAAAAACCAGGCAGCGCAGACGAGGTCTTCGGATTACCATTCATGTTTGATCCCAACTCCTACACTTATCCTCTCAAAGAGTCTGATCTAGATGAGGTCAGAGGTTCAGGAAATGATGGCAGTGATGATCATTTACCAAAAAGTTGTTCTCCGAGCTCTAAAATCCCAGCAGAATCTGGATCACGTTTACCGCTCAATATCACTGACATCTCATGCAGCTTACCAACTGTAAACTCAAAAATAAGCCCAACAATTGCAGGCCAACCTGATAATAAAGGGCTTTGCGGAAATGAAGAGAAAACAATGCCAACAGAAGATTCACCAAAGGAATGTGAACTGGAACAAGAGGATATGGAAAGAGAGATGATGTGGAAATTGCGTTCTAACAGAGTAGAACAAATTATCTCTGCATTAAACAACGAGTTTGAACCATTCAGGAAGTCCAAAAAAGTGGGCCTTGAATTCAATGTTGGATTTGGCCCGAAGCAAAACATAAGTGTTGACTTTTTGAGTAATCATGTTTTGCTTGAAATTGCTAGATTTGCCTTGGCAATTAATTCTTCCCAGAAGGATTTTATCTTGGAGATTCTTGAGTACAACTTTGACCTCGGCCTGCACAGTCAAAACCTAGAACATCGAAATAATTTTGCATTTGAAGTGATGGATAGAGTAAGACGGCTGAGAAGTGGCAGAGATGCCATCACATTCTCAAGTAAGGTTTTTAAACTTCCTCGTCTCATGCTATCAGTAAATATGGCGAATCAGAGTGCGAGCAGTGTCAATTCTGAACCGAGCTGCATATCAAGAATGGAGAATGCTGAAACTGTTTCACACCAGAGTGTGGGTCTTTATCCCTGGTGCAAGAAAATAGGTCTGAAGCTACATGTAAATAATCCTCAACCACACAAAAAACTGAAGATCAATAAATTGACCAGTGGAGCCATGACTGAAGTGATGAACTTTGCAGAGAAGTTGTGTGGAACATTTGAGCAGATTTGTCTTGACATTCTCAGACACAACTTTGATTTCGATTGTCAAAGTGGAGATTCTGACCGGGCCAGGAATATTGTTGCGCAAATTCCTGCTACAATTGATGACCAGAATTTATCAATCTGTGTGCCAACCTACATAATAAAGGGCACAAGAAAAGATATCTCAACAGTGGAGAAACTGGATTGCCAGAGCAACCCAACTTCAGATGCATGTGGTGCTGATTCTTCACAGGCAGCAATCGCAGACCAAACTGAAGGCAATTTTGCTGACTCTGACCGCTACAATGAGCTCGATTTAAAGCTGTGGAGATTGCGGGAAAAGCAAATTCAGCAAATTCTCTCAATTCCTCATGACGAACATTGCCCACTTTATTCCTACTCCAGATGTAAGAAGTTGGGCATTGATTTCAATGTAGGATCTGGAGTAAAACAAAATCTTGATCCCAAGTTACTGACCAATGGCATCATGGTTGAATTTCACGCTTTCGCCACAGCACTGATGTCAGCCACAAGGCATTTTGTCACAGACATACTGGAGTATAATTTCAATCTTAACTTCAAAAATGAGCTGTATCGTTGTGCCTTTGCAAAGCAAACTATGGAAAAGATTACATCGATGAAAGGATGCCGTGCTCGACAGAGAAGACTGCCTTTTGAACTCCCTGATATGACCTGCATTGAACCTCTTTTTGAGAAAACAATGTACTGCCCAAAATGCTACCAAGACCGACGTAACAATCTTCTTCAGGATATATCTGACCCTGGTCACATGAATCATCCTTGTCCAAACAA
>OMLP01001740.1:0-13918 GCA_900302685.1 Spondyliosoma cantharus
GCTATTATTGGCCTGCACTCAGAGGATATATCGCAGGCCTAGACAAGAGTCAGGCCAGGGGATGAAAAGGAGGTCATGCTGTGCTGAGCCATTGATGAGGCGTAGATAATATAGGTTATGAACTAAGAGAACAAAAACATTGTCTCTGTGTGTCACTGGGAGATCTCTGACTCTTACACACAGAAAAAAAACGGCAGCCTCTCTACCTCAGTAAACAAGCCTCACACACAGGCATGCAGGCAGCCACCCCCGCACGCCACATACACACAAATGCGAGCACACATGCGCCCCCGCCCACCCCACCTCACTTCTCTCTGCACTCTCACAGGAAACCCACACATGCAAATGCTGACACGTGTAACAGACGCCGACCCATCATCACCACATGGTCAGTCAACGTATGTGTGACATTCATATTAAAGTTACCAGCCAATGTCCTCATACCAGTGAGCCAACAGGACTCATGTGAGCCTGGCATCGCTGTGACTCGCTGATAATAGCTCATCTTGCAGTGTGTATTGTTTCTCCTCACCTGTACAAGGCCTCTGCTGGTTACTGTCACACCTTTTGTCTGTGTTCTTGATTTTACCACATGCCATCGGCGTGTGATGTGAATTTTGTAGTCATTGTCACGCTACCTGTCAGCCTGTCGATATGCACAGATTTTATACCTCATGACACCTTATGTGTTCACCATTTGTTTTATTTTGAGAAATGTTATGCATAAGGCCCTGTGTGGACACATACAAGCACTGTAGCTGAACTTCAGGTTATGTCCACTGGCTGAAGAGCTCGGGTTGGAACATTCCAGGCTTGCTTGTGCAGTGCAGCGAGGAAGGGAGGGAGGAGGAGGAGGAGGAGGAGGAGGGAAGGACTGTGTGATTGTAGTTTGGAGCAAGAAGGGGCTGTTGAAGAGCGGGGGTTAGCAGGGTGGGGTGGTGTTGGCCGACTGGAGGGGGGTATCGGAGGAAAAAATTCCTCACTGAAACACCTCAGTGCTTCCTCCACGACAATTTACACCCCTCCTTCACCCCAAACCGGCTGCCCATCCCCCACTAGCCTCTCCTGTTCGCTCTCACATCTCCTCTCCTCTCGCCTGCCCACCCACACCCAACAGAACCACGTGATGGATGGCTGAGGCTTGCCCACCCATAAGCCTTTGTGTTGGTCATGTGACCAGCCTGCCTTGGCAGAGTGGTGCCCCCTGATGCAGAACTGAATGGCAGGGGAGTAGGAGGGGTGCACACAACAGCCCAAGAGAAGGGCAGTTACTCTCTCTGGGGGGTGCACAGGGGAACGAGGGGCATCACGTTCCCTGCACAGTAGCAAACTTCACTTGCCTGTTAACCCCTCACACTCTGATCCAAAGAGAGGTGTAGCCTTCTCAATAACTAATTTGATGCGACTCCAGTTAAGAGTGTGTAGACTGTAAATAAGCTGCACATTAAGTTACCTCAAAGTTTTTCATCGCCTCAAACTGAAACTGTGGTTGCAGGCTTTTGAATGCAGGAAAGTGTTCTCTGTGTACTTTCGCTCAGATAGTGTGTGAAAAGCCATTTGTCACACACCCCAGTCCTGTGAGGGTTAACTTGGCTTTGAGCTAATGTACCATGACCTTTCTGGTGCAAAGAAAGGCTGTGTGCGAGTGCGTTTGTAGGTAAAAGCTTGAGAGAGGCTTTGCCATCGAACAAGTTATATTTCAGTGGAAAAAGGGACAGTTTATTGAACCCTGCTCACCTGACAGAGCTGGCGGTGCTGCAGCAGCTTTCATGCACAAAGAGGTCTGAAACAAGTCCCAGAAAAGGTTTGTATGGAGTTGGTTAGTTTGTGCATAGTAAGGGAAGGATTATTTTCTGGAAGGATTATTTTATTCTAACCCTACCAGAAAATCTGCATTTGTCAAGTATCTTTGCATAGGGAGGGACTCAGACTTTTGAAAGGTTTTAAGGTTTTCCTGTTGGACTTCTTTGAGCCGTTGAACTTTTGTGAGCTCTCGCTGTTCCTTGCATGAGGTGTCATGTCAGTGCAGAGTGATTGGGAGAGTAATTGCCCTAGAGCTGTCCTCCAATACTGCATCAGTACAAGGAGGGAGCAGAGGGCAGAGGGAGGGGGAAACTCCTCCACAGGAAGCTTCGCCATTTTGTATAGAGACAAGGGATCTAGAGGTGAAGTCCAAATGTGAAGATTCATATTCTCATGCCCATCTGTGCATTTGCATCTGTTGGCAGACAAGGCCATTTTTCCAACTACGCTCTTTTGAAGCACCCACTTGCACAAGATCTCGTCAAGTAGCCCCTGTGTTAAGCAACACGTTCACGAGTGAGTATTTCTGTGGCAATCTTTATAAAGGTGTCCAGTGGCGCTACAGAGGCTCTGGATGAGAAAGAAAATACAGAATGTGCTTTCCCCGTGGGGGTGTGTCTGAACGAGGGGAAGCGAGAGAGAGTTGTGTGGGGGAGGGGAAAGAAGGGGGTAGGACAGGAGCTCTCCCCAAAAGCCTTCAGTGCAGAAGCAGACTGAGCTTGTTTGAAAACCATCATAAAAGAGATTGAGTTTTTTTGAGCCTTGAGTTTCATTGGGCAGGAGAGTTTAGTTTTTTTTTCCTTTTCTTTTTTTAATTAAAGATTCATGAGCAATGCCTGATTTTAAAGGCTTCAGCTGATTATTTTCCAAAACCCTGTAGATAATCACCTGGAAACATCCAGCTATGCACGATTTTCGTCCAGTTGAGAGGAAACCGGCTTGTTCTGAGTAGCGTAAGATATCACAACCTTTTTCTTCTTCCAATCTGTTGCCCCTCTCCCGTCTCTTCCCTTGACTTTCAGGAGTTTGTGCCGATAACCAAACCTATCCAGCTTGAACTACTGAACTAAAACATGTTCCCCTCTCTCGTTTCCAGGTTCTCCCTTAAAGCTGCAGTAGGAACTACAAGCGGACCTATGGACACGTCCCATTGTCCTCCTTCCCCCATGCCTGGTCTATAGTCAACCAGAGAACGACCCATATTCTCACTCGCACCTCATTCTCAGCCATTTGACTGACCCTCCCCACCCTGTGGTCACACCATGGCGAGCAAGAGGAAGTCTACTACGCCTTGTATGATCCCCAGCAAGATCATACGTCCAGCAGAGGAGGCTGAACCGGACTCTCCTGTTCTTCTGCATCAATCAAGGATTTCTAGCGGACATAGCCCATTTGACCCCGGAGAGTCTTCCAAACCAGAGGCAGGGGATGCTGTCAAAGATGATATGGGCACATACACCTGTAAGCCTTGCAACTTTGAAACCCATGACCTTAACTTGTTCTTGGATCACGTGTACTCCGGGCACCCAGACTTCCGTGCAGACCCCAGCTTCTTTTGCGTGAGCTGTGGGGTTTCCGCGCCCAAGTTTGAGGGGCTGGCCCTGCATAATGCCAGGGTTCACCCCAGCACGTTGAACACGACTCTGCAGCTGAAGAAGAAGGACAGGAGAGTAGTGGTGGAGCAGAACCTGGTGACTGGAACAGAGGCAGGGAAGGATAGTGAGATTTCTATCACCAAAACCCCAATTATGAGGATGCTGAAGGGCAAATCTGAACCAAAACGGATAGTGGTCTCTCATCCGGTCTCTGACGATGGTCCTTCAGACCCACACTCTATATCTGCGTCTAGAGAGACTGAGAGAAAAGAGACTACTGCGGTGGCAGTCACCCATGTTCCCACGATTGTCCACAATGGAACGACCAAGGTCACTCTGCCCCCAGGGATCCAGATTGTGAATGGTTCTGGATCATTACCAATGCTGAAGACTCCAATCACACAGGTTGGTAGTAGTTCTTTCTCTCTGAATTTAGTTGTTTTGGAAAAGTCTGTTTTGATTTGACTTTTAAATCTATCTCTACAGGTGGTATCAGTTGTTCAAAGCAAAAGCCTTCATCAATCTGCACCAATTACAGCCTCCCCAAATATTTCATCCAATTCCTCATCTTCCTCCTCAAAAAATCTCCCCAAGGTAATTTGTTTTACATTATTTTATGTGTCCCAGTGTCATGAAGGTAATCGGATATTAAATGAAGTAATAATCTCTCTAACCACTCTCACATTTTTTCCTTCCCAGGTGATGATTCCTCTAAGCAGCATCCCTACCTACAGTGCCTCCATGGACTCCTCTTCCTTCTTAAAGACTTCCTTCAGTAAGTTCCCATACCCCACAAAGGCTGAGCTCTGCTACCTGACCGTGGTCACAAAGTTCCCCGAAGAGCAGATCAAGATCTGGTTCACAGCCCAGAGACTTAAACAAGGCATCAGCTGGTCTCCGGAGGAGATCGAGGAAGCCAGGAGGAAGATGTTCAACACCATCATCCAGACTGCACCCTCTAGCTCACAGAACCAGGCCCAGAGGCACCGTAGCCCAGCCCATCACACAATCACAGTCCTGCCTGCCTCACTGGGGGCTACTGGGATCCCTCAATTCCTGCAGGGCTCTCTTGTGAGCCAAGGAGGGGTAATCGTTACACAGCCTGTGGTGGCAAACGGTATCCAGGTTAGCAGTGCTCCAGTGGCTCTGGCCGTCACACCAAAGCCGCAGGCAGCAGCACGCCCCATGATGCAGGCCCGACCTGCTGCAGCCCTGGTGGCAGATAAAGGTATTAGCATGGTGGTGGGGACAGTAGGCAGCAGCATTACTGGGAGCAATATCATCAGCAGTAGTAGTAGTCGGATTGGGGGAGGAGGCACTAGCAGTATTATTGCTAGCAGTGAAGCTAGTGTCATCAACCTTAGTCTAGGAAGCAGTAATCATAATTATGCTAAGGCGAGTAGTGTCAATGGTAAACACAGCAATGCTAATGCGGACAGCAATGACAAAAGCAATAGTTACATTACCAGCCATGCAAATGCTAAGAACACTGATATCAGCAAAGCGAACAACACCAGCAGTGTGCAGATTGACAACAAAGAAAGCAAAAACAACACAGACACTAAATCTAGTAACAATAACAGCAAAACAGGCAGCAGTGGACAGAAGAGCAAAGGTACCAATGGTAGCAGCAACAAAAATAACCCAACCAGCACAAGCACAACTGATGTCGAGTCCACCACCAGTGACTCTCCAACCATCAAAATGGAGGAGGCGTCTTCCCCTGCCTCAAAGTCTTCTTCCCCTGCTCCTGGCTCACAGACACCTGTCAACGCATTCCTGGACCCAAACTTCTATAAGGGCAAGAAGTCGCAAGGGCAGCTCAATGCTCTCAAGGACAGTTTTCTGGTCTGCCAGTTTCCGGACCAGGAGGAGGTTGATCGACTAATCTCTCTGACCGGGCTGACTGTACGAGAAGTTCGTAAGTGGTTCAGCGACCGACGCTACCACTTTCGCAACCTCAAAGGTTCACGCTCTAGTACAGGTGGACAGAATAGTAAGTCTGGCTCTACAGCAGGAGCAGGGAGCGGTTCTAGTACGGCAGGGAGCGGCTCATCTGGCAGTGCCCACCCTGTTGATTTGTCTGAAAGTAGCAGCAGCTCTTGTGCAAAAACACCCCAGCACAGCTCTGCACCCGTCAGCCCAACAGCATCACAGACTCCCACCTCTCCCACCACACCTTCCCGCCGACTCCCCCGACCCCCTTCTCCTGATTTCACAGCTATCCGCTACAAGGAGAGAGAACCGCATCAGGTGAGACTCTGTCCTTACTTTTACATTAGATGTGGCCGTATCATGCCTGTTTTCAATGTGATTAATCAGTTATAGGTCTTAAACTGACGACTGAGGCTTGCAGCTTGAGGCTGCTTTAGCCGCTGCTCATATAGCATACCTAACTGTAGTGTAAGCAGTCGAGTCAAAATCAAACAATATCCCTGATTCTGTTGTATTGATTGGAGCCAGACCAATACTAGATATTTGAGGCTGATACTGATATTGGGAGTAATATTGATGTGTATTTGTGTGTATACACATTTTTACACTGATCCCTCAAATGTGGTTGAAAAATACTTAGGATATTTTAGTTTAATAATCCAACACATAAGCCGATACCAATATATTTGGGATAGTCAACTATCGGTTGACCTACGTATATATCAGTCCAGCTCTAGTATTGATTTTGAGTCCAACAGTGTTAGGGGAGCTAAGCGCTAAATTGGTGTTGTACACTTTAAATCAGTCAATTGTTGACTCTATAAAAAACCCTAAATCAGTGATAAATGTCCTTCTTCACTTTCAAATGCCGTTTTGTCAGACCAGCAGTCTTGAACCCAAATATAATTAGTTTACAATGATGTAGAACAGAAAAAAACAGTAAATCCACCCATCAGAGAAGCTGGAACCAGACCACATTTCGCATTTTTGCTTGATATTTGACTCCAAATATGCTGATAGGCCCATATATCAACATTTTATCATCATTGTGACATGAGACTGTATGGTGTCCTAGATTTTATATGTCCTTTCTAAAGTGAAATTATGTAATTTTTTTAACTTCATGATATTAATCATATTTGAACTTGTTCTAATACGTTGTCTGTACCCTCGTAGTCATTATATCCACATTACTGATGATTATTCATCAAAAACCTCCTTGTTTTAATAATAATAGTGCTACTAGTGTCATTACTACAGTATTGTCACAATATCAATATCGAGGTAGCTGGTCAATATTATGATTTTGATCTTGTTCCCCAGTCTTTATATTTTGAAATCTCCTTTAGAAATGTTAAGATATGTATTGTGTGTTGCAACCATAAAATATCTAAATATTATTTTCAGGCTATATCAACCAGACCTAGTTACTGATTAGTATTTCTTATTTTTCCCTCTTGACCAGTCAGTTAATCAAATAATCTATTTAGTTCTACTCAATTCTTCCTTGTATTCCTGTCTTGTGTTTAGGTGAAAGCCCTCGAGGCCAGCTTTGCCCTGGACCCTGACCCGCCAGGAGAAGAAGTGGACAGACTAAGATGTGAGACCAAGATGACGAGAAGGGAGATCCACGGCTGGTTCGCTGATCGGAGGAAGAGAATGGCAGCTGAGAAAAAGAAAGAGGAGGCAGAACGGACGTTGCGAGAGGAGGATGAGATGGAAGTCGATGGGGAAGAGAGAAAGAAAGAGGACAGTTCAGGAGAACTAAAAGTCAACCCTATTAAAATAAATCTGAAGATGCTGAAGGTGACAGAGGCCAATGGGAAAACAGAGGGTGAAGGGTTGGATAGCCTCAATTTACCGCTTCAATCCAACAGCACACCTACATCCTCCCCAGGCCCCACCCCATCCTCCACCCCTAAACCACCCCAATCCTCCACTCCTACACCCAAACCATCCCACTCCCCTAAACCTACAGCCATCCGAGGTAAGAAGACAGTGGAGCAGCTGCAATTGCTCAAACAAGTCTATGCCCGTACCCAGTGGCCCAGCGCTACTCAGTATGATGAACTCATCACAGCTACAGGACTGCCCAGACCTGAGGTAGTGCGCTGGTTTGGGGACTGCCGTTATATGCAGAAGAACAGCCAGCTCAAGTGGCTGGAGGAGCACCAGAATATGGCTCTGGAAGAGGACCTCAAGAAGGGGAACTCCCAGATCCTCCAGGCCCACCTCGACAGCCACGGCAGGCTGGACGACTCGCAGGTATTTAAGACATAAATTAATATTCACCCATTTCTTAACGGAAACCTGAGAAGCAGCTGCAGACCACTGCATAGAAGCGAGAGGAAGCATGCATCTTCTCATGAAAGAGTAGGCTTTTTTAAGAAGCTAACTTGGGAGTTAACGTAACAGCACAGCAGAGCATGCTATTAATGTTTACATTTCCAGCGTGAGCCACTTGTCCATGACTAGATGCTCGCCTCATTCTGCAATAGTGTAGTTCAATAGAAAGAAAATAATTCCTGCATAAAACTACTCACAGCTATGGCTGTGGATGCCATCTAATGTGCCATCTAATTTCAATATAATCAAGAGAAGGCCAATGTCTCCATAGCCACTATCTCCAATTCTGCAATGTACATCAAAACAATCTAAATGAATAAATAGCAGTACGGGTTAACTAACTGCTCTGCAACAGAAAATGTACTCCTATCTAAGGAAACGATTCACTCCAAAAGGTGTCTTTACATTGACACTGAATTTTTTTAGGGTTTTGAGGTACAATTGTAGTTGTTCTATTGGGTGTTAAACACAAAATATTTTGTGGGATTACATGCATGACTGTGCACCTGCACAAATGCTACAGAAAGCATTACATTTTAAGTTTTAATTGTATCTGCATGTCTCAGGGGCAGCAGGATGCTCCTCAAATCAGCTCCATTAATCAGTTTACAGCTTTTTATGTGATTTATTTTTTATTTTTTTATTTTTTTCATGAATTATATTTTGTTTCTCCACTGCAAAACAAAGTATTCATTTTGGTGGCCATGTTTTGTTGATGTTTACGTTCTATGGTAATCATAACAGTTCCACGAAGGCAGATTACAATGAAATATTTCATCCAGTTTGTGCAAGAATTAGGCTGCAGGCACTTTGGTATGTTTCCCTCACAATTATGGCTTTGAGGATTGTGTGCTGGGTCATAAATAGCTTAAGAGCACCTGTACCCTAGAACACTTTTATTAGAGTTTTCATCAGAATTTCAAATGCAGCTGCATAAAATGAAAGGTTTTTTATTATATTCAGGTTTCAAAGTGCCTTAGGATTTTCCTGTCAGCCTGTTTGATTCAAAAGAGCTCCATTGTTTGGCTGACTGTAGAAAAAAAAGTTTCTCCTTGCTGCTTATGATAAAGCATGATTCACACTCTCACTTGAGTGAAAAAATGTTTATTCAAGCTTAAGTTGTCTATGTTTTTTTCTCACTGGGCCACATTTAAAGTCCATTTTCCTTCCAATGTAATTGACATAAGTATCTACTGTATGTAAGTTAAGATGATCTTAATTGATCCCACATTGGTAAATTAAAGTGTCACAGCAGCAAAGTAGTACAAGAGTGTGGAAGTAAACCAGAAGATGCAGTATGAGCATTTACTATGAATAATACAAAGGAGAAAGAGGTACTAAATACAATCACTCTTTCTTTTATTTCACTGTAAATAGATTTTCTCTGATTATTCCTTATAGATACATTATTTGTCTGCCTGCACATTGAGGTCATATCTGGCGAGCTGTGAAAAAAGGTGTTTAATTGTTATTTATATTTTTTATGCCAAGTGACACTAGAGTAACAGCTGAGCGATATAACCTCCTTTTTTATGGCTTGATCTCATTTATTTAATTAATATCCACATGAGCATTCTTTGTTGACTCTGCCTAATGCATCCAAGTGTCTCTCTGGCAGCTTTCCGGGCTGGATGATGAGATTATTACCACATTAAAAAAATAATTGAATAGATAAAAATAGATAATGTGATATGTAAGGTGTAAATATGAGAATATATAATGAGTATGTAAGATATGAGATACCAGCAGTAATAATGTTCGGTGGTGTTGTGCACATAAAACAGTTCTATCCTGAGTCCGATTGCCGTATTTTATTTACATTTCAAGCCTTCAGTTAGCTGTATAATTTTGCTTTTGTTTTGCTGTCTTTTGGGTCAAACCTCTGCATGGCTGTCCTTTAACATGTTAAACTAACACAGATTATTCTCCGTGCACAGTTGCAGGAACTGGCCGAGGGCAGTGGTTTATCAGCGGATTTGGTGCGACATTGGTTCTCCACCAAGGCGTCTTTGCCCAAGATGGAACAAACCGTTGCTGCTCAGGCGGCTGGACCAGTTGCACCGGGTGCAGCAGCTGAAGCACGAACAACAGGATCCTCCCCTCTGGAGCCGCAGCCAGGAGGAGGGACGGAGGAGAAAATGGAGCAGTCGGTGTGCGGCGTCACAACGGAAGCAGAGGAGGTCAACGCTGACAAGACTGTGAATCCTACTAAAGGTAGTCTTCATGTTTGTGTGTAGTCTGTAGTGTGATACATACACACACGTTGTCTGCAGGTCCTTTTTAAAAATATCTTAAATTATATCGTATAATCATTAGGCCTTGAATGGGCTCTGTTTAACATTTTTTAGCTATTTGCATGCAATATTTACTTTCTTATCAGCCATATGTGAGCTTATTGTAACGTGACTTGAAAAATTAGACCTTCTCCGTCTGTCATTCGCCTTCACAAGCCTGTGGACGATTTGTTGAAGTTACTTAATGCTGGACTGGATTTCTTTGTGAAGGACTGAGGTCGGAGTTCCGCAGCAGATCAGGATGTGACTATATGATACTTTCCTTTTACTTAATACTTCCACTTACCTTTTTGGAAAATATAATAAGCCTAACTAACTCTAATAAACATATTGCTACGTGAAATCTTCCTGTACAAGAAATTACATATATGGAACTTACCTTTACACTTAACCTGCAACGATTGAATGTGAAAAAGCTAATTGGTCCAAAAATCCACCTTTAATGCAAACAAAATGATCAAACAATCAAATTAAAGTGTCTGATGCCTGTAGACACCCTGATAACTTTGGGTAAAACACTTTTGTGTAAGCAGACAAGGGATGCAACTAACAATACATTTTATTATTGATTGTTCCACCAAAGATTTTCTCGAACAATGTTACAAAACAGTAAAAACTAAAGGTTGTGTTTTGTCTGACAGAAGAGACTTTGTTGTGTGATTAAAATAATGCATTCAATCCCTTTGAGCAGCTGGAACCAGAAAACATTCTGCAATTTTCACCTAAAAATGTCTTAAATCGATTATTAGAATATTTGACAATTCATTAATTTTCTTTGGATCAACCAATCAACCGATTGTTGCAGCTCTTGTTTCTCGTTTCCACCTACAAAAATAACAAAATATACAATGCATAATAAGAGAATGTGAAGAAGAATTGCCTAAAAATCCTCTATGGCCTTGAAAAATGGCATTCTCCAGTCAGCGATTACAAGAACTAGTAACAGTAATGTGTCTCATTTAAATTCATCCTGTACAACACCCGTCTGTTACACAAGTATAATGAATCAGACGAGGTCAGACACATTAATTCCTTCATAGAGTATGTACAAACACTGTGGTCAACGGTCTAACAACATGCTCTCATGTGATATGATGAAAAAAAAGTATTAATGTTTACACAAAAGAAAAACTAGCAATATTCAGTGAAGGCCGTCAGACATGGATTGGACCCAGTTTATGTCTGCAAACCATGTAGAAAGTATTAGCGTATTAGCTGAATAGGAGAAGTGACTTTAGGGCTATTGTAAAGACTTAAATAATGTCTCTGTAGAGAATTCAAATTTTTGGACCGTCTGTAGATTTTACTAAAACTGAGTTTGGGAAGCACAAGACTGCGCCTCTCTGTTTTACCACTTCGGCGTTAGTGTGAGTTGTTCATTTGAAAATCTGGCTCTTAAATGTTGATAAATAGAGATGAATCATAACTGTAACAGTTGTCTCTGAGGTAAAATGCACATTGATCTCAGTTATGAGTAATCAGACATGTTGTGGCAGGAGAACAAAGAAGTCTGACACCAGTACACTGCGTATAATCATGAAGGAAATTCACACGTTTGGAGCCTGTTGTCAGGGTGATGCATTTAAAATTTTTTCGTCTTCATTGCCTCAGGAACCGACTGAAGAGGCCTTTTGTCCGAAGATATGAGTTCACAATGCAGGTGGTCTTGGATGGAAAGGCGGCAGATGCAGTTGTAACAGGATCACTGGATGGAAATGGACCTTGAAACCATACTCCCCCATCCCTCCCCCTCCTTCCCGTTCACACCCCAAGAGGTAGGGATGACCTCCCCCTCTAACGGAAACGGACACTAAAGCCACTATCGTCCCTTCTCACTCTCACCTTCCATCTCCATCCATCCACTCTCTGACCTCCTCCTCCCATTGTGTCCACCCTTGCGCTGCACAGACCTTCTCCTGTCGGCCATTTTCCCTTCAGAAGGAAGCTCCAGTAGAGAGTGCAGGGGTGGGGGAGGGACAGGGCCATGTTGGTTCCACCTGCCTGCTATGATTGGAGAAAGGAAGAGGGAAAAAAGGGAGGAAGGAGGAAGAGGGAAAAAAAGGGAGGAAGGGGGAGGAAACAAAAAAAGGGAGAAGATGGAGACCTCAGCAGATGTTGATAAGGAGTTGATGGGGGTTTGGTTTGGACATTCATTGACCAGACACCCTCAGACCAGGTTCGGTTGAGCGTACAGAAAGTGCTCGTAGATTGTTATGGGGGTACGAAAACTGCACAGCTCTTTGCTACAGGGTGCTTGCCAAGGCCTTAAAGTAAATGAAACAACCCTTTTTTTATCATCTTCATGCTCCTTTTTTCCACCAACTTGCACTCATACACTTTGACTTCATGCTCGCAGCTTACTTTAAATGTGCTAGCTCGGCTGTTCGCCATCTTATGTGAAACACAGCACTGATGATCTCTTTAGGTTTTTTTTTGTTTTTTTTCTACTCACTTTTTATTTCTTATCTGTACATAATGTTCTGTCATCCAAAGAAGGCAAGCACCCTGTTGTGTTTGAACAACAAAAGGTGACACAATATCGTAGACTATATGGAATCTGGTTTGTGTTGTAGCATCAAGTGCTTCTTTACGTCACTGACGTGTACGTGCATCTTGTTTTTATGGGACTTTCATATGAAATAAATCTGACTGTAAAAGAACTGTGAACTTCCTGGAGTTCCATACTTAGGCTTGATGTATAATTTTTACAGATGGTATTTGCAGAATAAACAGAATGTAATAAATTTGTGGCTTGGAGTGTCATTGGGCATCTTACTCATGGTGTACGATAACAGGAGGGTGGTGGTCCTACAGGTATTGGAACGTCTGTCTGATTTTGATTATAAACTATATAATTACTTGGTCTAGGGCTGGATAATATATCAATATTTGACTTTTAACTGCACCCCAGAAGGGTCTCAAACCTAGGACCTTCTTGCTGTGATGCAAAAGTATGTACTGCTGCACTAACTGCACTATTGACAATATATACATACATGCAATATGTGTATTACTTGCTATTATGTGTGCTTTCAATATTTAAGACACTTTAAAACTTCTAAAGTACTATTTGTATAGGTGACTTTCACTTAGTAATATTTTAACATGAGATCTTTTACTCAGGTATAACTTTTGGGTACTTTTTACAACACTGCTGATATGAGTCTATATATTATAGACATGGTTATATTGTGATACATTGTAAGTGTTGTCTTTTCCTGGTTGAGGCTATTTATCAAAAATCATCCCTATAATATTGCTGCAATGTTGATGGTGAGGTATCAGTTGAAAAATACTGTCACATTTGATTTTGTCGCCGTCGTAGCATTTGTGAAGTGCCTATGAGGAGATTAAAATACATCTAGTTGTGGCTAACAATAGTGCAATATTATATAAATTATGTATAATTTCACCCAAAAATGAAACTTAACTCATTGTCTACACACCTCCTAGTCCGCTAAATATTTTTGGAGCTTCACAGCAAAATGGTGTCGCTAAACAACTGAAGCAGACTAGATTAAAAACTTAAAAATCCACCTGAAAAACAAAACATAAATGGCTCCATACAGACTGTCCAATATAATCCATGTCTCTTGAAGCCCCGAAATCCCAAATTGATTTGAAAAGACGTGATTTACGCCCTGTTCACTGTAGCTGCTGAGCTAAAAGTGTTAGTGTGCATCAACCAGATATCAAGGGACGTAAATCACATCTTTTAAAATACATTTTGGATCTCTGGGGTTTCCGGATAATCGCATTGTGCTGGACGAGCTGTATGGATGCTTTTTTGGTTGTTTAACTTTTTAAAACAAGTCCCCATCTACTTCAGTTGTTCAGGAGAATGCTGCAATGCATGTCTTTCTGTGAAGCTCCAGTAATTGTGCGGACAACGAAAACTTCACCCGTCTCTCCATCAGCATGGGGGGGGGGGGGGGGGGGGGGGGG
>OMLP01001740.1:13938-35025 GCA_900302685.1 Spondyliosoma cantharus
GATAATGACTGAATTTGAATTTTTTGGGTGAACTCATCCTTTACGACTATCACCCAGCCCTATTGGGGCCAACAAAAGCCTCATGGTATCAGGCGTCCACCAAATATAATTTTTATTTATCCAATAATTTGGTCTATGAAATATCAGATCAGGACCTTTGTTGTCTTTCCATATCACTCTCTACTGTTACCTCTGATAATGGTACAAAATGTCAGAATAAAAGGGAGTAAAACAAAAAATATATAATTTCAGAACTGCAGCAGTTGCGCCAACCTGCTCTCAGGCGGCTTTTATCACGTCTAGAGATCAAAGCTCAAGTGCTCTCTTCCTGTGGTGCAGCATCTGAAGGAGACCAATTTTTTTTCCACAGTCGACACTTAAAGGCAACGGAAAGAAGACAAAGTGGTATAAAGTAGTAAGTATTTTATTTACTTTTCAGGCTTGAATATGTTTCATATGAAAGGCAAAATTAAAATGAATACTTTTCCTCTCCATAGTTTAGGCACGTTACAGAAAGGCGTTTGTAAATGAGTCCATCGGTGATAAAACAGACAAGATTGGAGGAAAAAAAAGAAAAGACAAATGACACTTAAGGGCCCTGCACACCCACATAGATGCTCTGAGTTGTTCTGCTTGATTAGACCCTCTTTACAGGCTTGTTCCACCATAAAAAGGTGCGACAAACTGAACAGTCGAGTCAAGGACGCGTCGGTCGAACGCGGTTTTACACATGCTCACACGGTGCTGAGAGGAGGTCCCATCAGTCAAAGTAAGTGACGGCGCCTGTGTGGGTGTACCGCGGCTGTGCAGGCGCTTTAAGCCCGGCAGGGGAGCTGAATGATGTGGCTTTAATGTGATGTGTACAGACAGAGGCACATATAGACATTAGCAGACAGGTGAGCAATGAGAGCAATGCAGCATTAGAGGGAGAGCTCTCCACATAGACCATTCGTCGACCACGGGAGGAGGAAAAAAAAAAAACAGTAACATGGGGGGAGCTTTGGGATTAGTATTGGTATAGTATAACACAAATTTTAGTGGAGACCTCAAGTATTCACTCCCGTCCCTGCTTTTACCTTAACTTAAATCATACCATATGGCTTTAAGTGTGTCTCAGTGGTCGAGCACTGAGCGAGAATACTGAGTTTACATCATATAGTCGTCACATACGAGCGGAGGAAACACTGTTTCTGATACAGACCTGGAAAGATAACACCATTGGTTATATATGAGCTCTGTCTGGGCTCACTGAAGGCCCAGGCCACAGACCTCTGATACACATACCCCCCCCCTAGGCACCTTTGTCGTCCATTAGCTACAGGAACACAGCTACAACTGAACCCGCTCCTCCCAAACATGCTCTTACACCACAAACGCAGGAAATGAGAACATGTTTGAGCGTCAACGCTGACCTCAAGAGAAGTCTTAATAACCAAGTTAGACGAACATTAATGAGCGGAGGCCAGAACGAGAGTCTAAAAGTTGGGAATGATGAATCGTGGCGTGCAGTGTTTGACATTCACTCTGTCAGCCAGTTGTTTACACAAAGTTTGCAAAATTTTGCACATTTTAGCACAGATAAATTCATGGGCAGTGGCAAGTTAACTGAATATCATGGCACTGTAACGTAAAATCCTCACTGGGTTTCTGGGAAGCGGAGACTGTGACGAACCTCCCCAGAACACAAACACAAAAGGTCCCTTGTGTCTTTGTGATGCAGGTAAATGTACCAACAGAGAAAGAACGCGGAGGTTTTCTTTACACTGGCAACAGACACACTTTCTCACTTCGTCATCAATAAGGAATTTCTTTTTAAAACATGGGGAACTCCTGTTGTACAAATGTGAACAAAAAAAAAAAATGCTTTGCCAAGGACTGAAAATCTGTTGGAACTAAAACACACTTCTCACAAACGCTGAAATAAAACTGTGGCGTTTTTCAAATTTACTGTAGACAAAGAGGTGTTGTTATTGTCATCATTATGCTAAACACTGAATAAAGGGGACATAAATTGTATTAAATCATTACACATCAGTAAAAATGACCACATTTCTGAAGTATTCCATTATCACATCCGCCAAGGAGTTTTTTTTTTGTCCGTGTATTTTTGTTTGTTGGGTTGTTTGTCGGCAGGATTACACACAATCCTGGTCGGTTTGTAGCTATTTGTTATGGATCCAAATAAAAATCTGGATCAAGTTTATTTGAAAATGTTTTCTTTGATATTGGATAAGGCTTGATTGAATTCAAGGGGATTGTTGGGCCTTGGCGGAGGTATGCGCTCTACTGAGTGCCATTGGAAACATTGCAAAGTCAATCATGTAACTGCATTACAATCTTCATTTCCATTACTGTATGGTTCATCAACACATTTAAAACATTCACAATGTTCCCTGTAAATTAAAAAAAATAACTTTTTTAAAAATCACTGGCAGAATAATCAGTATCGTGCAGCCCAATGAACCGTCCCTTGACTGACTACTGTGCTGCCGTTAAAACATATTGGTAGATGACACAAGTAAAAAATCGACAAAAGTGAACACAATCATCATTCACGCTCAGACTACAACAAATTTCAAGTCAACATGTATCCCTGGTCCTGCTTAATCACACAGTGTGGAGTTAGACCCCCTACAGAGGAGTAAGACTGTCGAGGGAGACAGAAGTTTGAATGTGTCAGACTGGCTTGTAAAGGCGCCTGCAATGCAGGAAAATGGAATGATGTGCAGTTTATAGGAATGTGAGTTAAAATAATCATTAAAAAAAGCTTGTGAGTGTGTGATTGCAAATTCAGACATAACATATGATGCTGCCTGCTCTCTCACTGCTTCCAACACTTCTTCCTAACGCCTTCGGAAAAATAAAGAAATATTGTTATATATGTTTAGGGTGTGAGTTAGACTGGAGACGCATAATTTCCTCCACAAAGCAGAGAAGAGAGACATTAAAAATAGCCGTAGAGAGCCCTCGTGTTTTACACATATACATAAAAAAAAAAAAAAAAGAAGAAAAGTCACATTATGAATGTTTAAAGGTTTAAATAATTATAATAATTAAAAACATGGAGACAGAAGCTCTTTGAGAGCAGGTCAGCTGCTGCTGTTCTCTGGCCAACAGCACAGCAGGAATAAATACATATATTCATATACGCCAAATAGAGAAGATTAAAGAAACTTATCTGGGAAACAGTTTCAAACTGATACCTTTTTATAACTCTCTCTGTCCCTCGTCTGAGCCTCCAGACTAACCTAAGATACAGGAGAGGACCACCCGCCCCGCACACCGCCAGTCCAGAGCTGGTACTTTTTCAGCCTTGTTTTTGTTCCCCTATAAATGTCTGTTTCTTCTTCCTGTCCGCAGCGGCCAGCTTCCTCTCAGTGCTGTCCCCCCTCCCACCTCTCCTCTTAAGTCAGAGTCCCTCCGTCTCTTCAGGCGAGTGTTGAGGAGGCTGGGCGGCAGGGAGAGAGAGAGAGAGAGAGAGAGGGAGAGAGGGAGGGGGGGGCAGTTGGAGAATGGAGGGAGGGAGAGCTGCCTGAAATGTAGGCCAAAGCGGTGGTGGGCGTTTCCATGGAAACAGTGTTCACAGCAGTCAGTGACATCATCAGTACGGGGAGAGGCGACTGGGTGAGGAGGGGAAAGGGGGGGTGGGTTGCAACAGAAATGCGTCCTGATTGGCTTGGACTTAAACACGGTTGGTCCTCCGCAGCATCCTGAGGTAAAGACAAAGACAGGAGGATGTCTGCAATCTTCTACGGCTGCAAAACTCACTGCACAGGCGTGAAAAACCAACACACCACACCTTTACCTTCTGTTTGCCGGGTCCATGTGGTCCATCAGTGCCTCCTGGGACACCCTGAGGTCGTCCAGAGGCGACTGGTAGCGGGACTCAAAAGAGCCCTCCCTCCCCCTGAAGGCCATGGCCTGGGCTGGCGACTGCGGCAGAGGAGACATGTTGGAGGAAGTCGAAGACACTGAGCTCAGTTCCCCCAGACGTTCACGCCCTGCTGTGGCAGACGCCAACAGTGGCGAGGCCCCAACCGCGAGGAACGGGCTCAGAACCTCTCCGTTCTCATCCTGAGAGGACAAAGGACGAAAGAGTCAGCTCCAGACATCCTCTACTGTTTCAAGTGTTCGTGGTTTTATAGTCAAATATAAGCTCATGATGGGCATTTACCACACAGGCTCATTTTATAGGAATAGTTTGACACTTTGGAAAATACACTTTGTTATTGAGAGCTAGATGAATCCCGCTCTCATGTATGTATGATAAATAAAAAGCAACTGCCAGCAGTTGGTTAGCTTAGCTTAGCATTAGAAGGTAACTCCACCAATTTTACACATTTTACAGGTCTTGGTGAGTGAGACTGTATAAGTCAAAAAAGTAGTATAAAGTATTTTGTGGCTCCAGAGGAAGCAGCATGTAATTTGATAAATGGCGTCCAGTGATGCCACTCAGTGGCTGAGTTGCACTGTGGGTAATGTAGGCACCAGGTTTTGAAAAGACAGAAGAATGCGTAGGAAAAAAAAGATAATATCTCTAGTTCTGCTGTGTCCATTGTGATCGCTTGTTTTTAAACTGTCCATAATGAGTCTGACAGTGTTCAAAACATAGCGCCGACATTACCCACAATTCAACATAGCCTCTGAGTGACACGGAGGCAGTTCATTAGATTACATCATAAAGCAGGTTTAAGAAAGACCAAGAGAACAGCAGCTCACCCTGCCTCTGACGATGTCCATGTGGACTAAGAGAGAAGCCAGCTCCAGATCCTCATTGTAGCTGTTCTTTAGGGGTACTGACCGGTAACCTGGTGTCACAAAAACAGACAGAGATAAAAAAAAAATTTTATTACAGCACCGATGTTGGGTCAACTACAGAGGGTTATTGAGCATGTCATCATTGTTGTGTGTACCTGTCTTGAGGCTGTGAATAGGGAACGTGGCCTGAGCCAGGAAGTTTTGGTCATTGAACATGTCGATTTCATAAACCACGAAGCGCAGGAAGGCAAAGGCAGAGTTGCCCACTGTGAACTGGAACGGCTTTCGGGGCCACGTGGGGTTCAGGCCGTTATCAGCTGGAGACAACAAAAAAAAAAAAGATGGACGGAGAAAGATTAGTAATACAAAATATGTATCCACCACTGGTGTAGTTTCAGCATTATTACACTACAACACATGAAATACAAACCTGTGATCATTAAGAAAAACATGAACTCATTATTTGGATTTGACGCTGGATAAATAAAATCGAAGCATGTGATTGTAAAAGGGTTTGTAGAAATAAAACTAGTTAGGAAATAGCAAACGGAACTCCACTGTAATTTAAATACAAATGTAAGTCTTTTTTCTTCTTTGGCTAACACTACAGCATAAACCTTGTGCCAGAACAGTATCCAGTGTTTTCTCTTTGTATTCCCACACATGGCTTAGTTGTTTGCAGAACTTCCTGTTTTTCTTGGACCAGACAGGAAATTGCATGAGGGTAACGTATGCAGTAAACAGTAACTACTCATTCCGTTGGCTTTGGCAGAGGATCACTTTGCTGGCAGACACACCCATTGTTAAAATTAGAGCGGCGCTCGCTCACCTTCTGAATCAGTCTTCTGCTTCGCGCTGTCATATTCCGCCCCGCACACCTCGATCTCGATCAGAGGGCACACGATGCCACGGCCGTGCTTGGGCAGGTGCCGGGCGCCCAAAACCTTCAGAGGAGAAGAAGAGGGAACAGGTCACGTCTCAATCCACTTGTTGCAGAACATAAATAATAACACAGGACAGCATAGGTCGTCAAAGATACTGTAGACCCTATACTTTGTTACTCTTCAAATTATTATTGGTTTTATCATGCTCCAAGTTTTGGAAAAAAACATAATTTGGGCGGTTAAGGGTATGTCAACTTTGCCATGGAGTCAGTTAATTGGCTATTTTCTGAAAGTCTAAATGTGTTAACCTTTTGGCAATTTGGCAATACATAAGAATTACCTTACATTTATTCTCCCAACAAATATGGGCAGCATATCATGAGCAACTGCTAACTGCTGCTGACTGCCATAAATGTGAATAACTCGGGCATTATGGGGTTTTAGTGGCAACTTTTTTCTATGATATCTAAGCAATTTGCAACATTGGAGATTAAGGATGGAAGTGGAAGTGCAAGTCTGACTCAATCTAAAAATATGTGCATCATGTCTGTGTGTTCATATCTGAAAAAATGACTCCCAGAAACAGAGTTTGACACAAATTACAACAATCAGGAGCAAAAGGTTTTAAAGTTCCTTAATTGGCCTCCATGAATCTTGTGTCACAGTCGCTGACTATGCTGATAACTAGGCCAAATCAGCATGTCAAACTATAATAATCATCTTTTGTTGTTTTTAAGACACCGCCGTCCCCCTTTCCCTTTCACTTCCCGCAGTGTCTTTGCCTCACGTCTCATCCTTTAGCTGCTCCGACTCAGTTTGACAACCTCTCCTCTATGGCATCACACAGTCAATCTGTTCACATTACTGTACCTCTATCTCTAGAGTGACTTCTTCAAGGCCTCGTAGCGTGTGTCTGTCGAAGGGATCAAATGTGTCATCCCTCATGATGGGCGGTTGAAGGACGTAGCCGCTCCGTCCGTTCAGCATGAACAGAGCCTGGTTCATCTGCATGGGCTTGTCTGCACAGGGGGAGGGAAGAGGATGATTTAAAAAGAAAAAAAAAAATAAGGAGGTAGGAAGAGTAAAACGATAATCTGCCATGCTGTTTCTCTCCTCTGACAAGAGTATAGACATATACCTGCTGTCTGGAAGTTGAGCGCTACCAGCTGGGACCCGCAGAGCCACATGGGCAGGGGGTCGTAGTTGGAAGAGTCTAGTCTCTGGCCTCTGGGGTAGATCCTGGACAGCTGCAGTCGATTGTACTGCAAAAACTTCTTCCCCTTGATCTTGTTGACGTACTTCTCCGCCTTGGTCTCAGGGAAGGATGACATGTCCCTGAAACATGCCCGCTCTGTGCCGATCTCTACAGGAGGCAGAGAGAGAAGACAGACCTGACCTACCTGTACTGATATTGGACATGTGCCTATTTGGATTATGTGGTAGGTATGTCATCAGTCAAATCTCTGTTGTGTATTTAACTTACTGTCTTCATCAAACGGCACAGGCCTACAGTAGATGACCAGGTCGGACAATTCCAACGCAATCTTCTTCCTCCTCTCCATCATCTTTCCCTCCTCCAGCTGGGCACAGGAACACAGAGTTTTAGGTACAGCTGCACCAACAGCACACCCATCACTTCTCCGTTTGTATTTTCACAGAATTTATTGACACTATTGCTAGCCTGAAGTCTTCTCCTACGTCTAACTGTGAGTCTGCAGAATGGCATCCCAGACAAACACCATATGTGCTCACCGCTCAGTCAGTACTTCCTAAATACAGGTTATGGGTATTATAGGGCTAACACAAGTCATGACTGGCCCCTTTGAACCAACAATTTGGCATGAGCATGGTATGAGTCCTGGCCTTGGTTTCCTGTCAGCAGTGGGATAAATGTATTCACCTTGGCCTCTGAGGTCATGGTGACCTCACGGATTTTGAACATCCATTCCTTGAGTTCTTCTTGGCTGTTGGCAGCGACATCCAGCACTGGGCCCGCCCGCATGGAGGCATTCGGCACCAGGGAGAAGACGTGGGGCCGACTGCCCTTCCCTTCAGTACGCTGAACTGTGAGGGAAATAAAGAGGAAGGTTAGGAAGGGCCAGAAGAAATCGAAAAGAGGAGGAAAAACTCAAGTTTTATTTTCCTATTTGGACTCAGCCTTACTCTAGCTACTGACCAGAACATGTCAGCATCCAAATTGTAAAAATGTCTAATTTAATTGCATCAAATGACTTCAACCTTATGGAAGCCGATTTCCATCAGTTAAAGAAAAACTTATGAAAACTTGGTTTTGATTAAAAAAAATATTCCCATCTTAAATCATAATTAATAAAGGGTTGAAATAATAAGAGAAAAAGTCATAATTATGAGACAGTTTTTGACTTTTTAACTTAAAATTTTGACTTTTTGTCTCAAAATACCTTTAACCTCATAATTATGACATTTTATCTCACAATATTACTTTCAGTCTTACAATATAATATTAATTGAAAACATTTTTTTCATTTAGTTTTATTTTCATCTTATTATTATTTTTTTTATTTTTTTTTTACAAAACTTCTTATTCAGCTTTACTCTGATTGGATGGGCTGGGTCAGAGGTGAACAGGGTTAGAGCAGTGGTATGCGTGAAAACCAAAAGCAGCCCTGACTCAAACAATGGCTTCAGCTGGTGCTGTTAATGTAAAGGAAGCCTTGGAACAAAGTGTTCAAGTGGATACAGTTTGATCTTCCCCATACGACCACTAGATGGAGCCTAAGAGCCACACAATGGCAGAGATGCAGGCTCAGGTATTAACTGTGTTTAGCAGAGGCCACAACAATGCATGACAGCATGAGCCAACACTAATGGGTGTGTATTGACTAAACTGGAGGATGTCAATAACATAACAGATCCAGAGCTGTGAGAGGGGAAAGAGTAATCCTAAAACAAAAGTGAATGGATAATAACAAAGGCTGATAATGGAAAAAAGAAAGGAAACAAAGTGAGGAAGTTTTGCAGTTCAAATTGAAGAGGGCCCAGAGCATGTACATGCATGTGATGGCCAGAGAATGAGGGTGCCCTGTGGCAAGGTGACAGCCTGCCCCGCAGTCCTGTAGCACAGAGTCGGACAGGAAGTGGAGGGGCCGCTCACCAATCTGACAGGAAGACACGTCCACGCTTCCTCTCAGCAGATCTCCCAGAGGGCTGTTTTCTGTCATCTCCTGCTTGACAGCGAGAAGGAGGATTAGAAAAGCCATAATCCACATTACATATATGTCTCTATCACAGTGGACCCCAAACTTCCCGTAGAGGGTGCAGGTGCCCTAATTTAACTTTTTTAATATACAAATTTGAAGTCGTGGCAGTTTGACCCTCACAGTTCTGTCAGGCTCCGCCGCCGCCTGACTGATCTCCTCCACATAGTTCGCAGGAAACCACTGCTGCTTTTTCCCTCCACAGTCACCCTTCCACCTGAGAGAAAGGTGACAAAAGGCATGTTGAGAAAAGAGGGGGATGTGGTTTTGTAAATATTTATAACCCTGCAGTGTTAAACCGACGCCAACGTTGGGTCGATATTCTTATAACATCCTGTGTAGTCGCCCTGTCGTGAGCCTTCACTCTCTCCACCTGCACAAATAGGATTTGTCTAAATGGATAATTAAGAGCTACTTCCTCATCTAATGTTATGCAGGTGGTCACTCACCATCCTCCTTCCTGTTTGTCCACATTAGAGATAATGGCGTTCTTAGTGAAGGAGAGCTCGTCGTCTCTCTGGGCTTTATACTCGTACATGGCTCTCACCGTGCACTGAAAAAGATGAGACAGAAGGCGGTGACACAGATGTTCGTCGTGTTCACTGTATTGAAGGTGCAGAAGTCAACCTCACACAAACACACTCACCTTAAATGTTGGCATCTGGTTGGCCTCCACGTAAAAACCTGGATTCCTGCCCTCGTACAGAGACCCGTAGTCTGGCTCCTATTGGACGACAAGTTGTGTTTATAAGCCTTTTAACAATGCTGCACTCGACGTACAGACTTTATATTTAGATATCATCTAACCCAGAGAGTAGTTACTAGTGCCATCGATTGCAAAGTTGTACTCACAGCAGTGCCTATCTTCTCCAGTGTGTCCTCATTGATGGGATAGCGCAGTTTCATTTTGCGGTACAGAGGGTGCTTCTCATAGTAGCTGATGAGATCTACCAGGCTGTCAAACTCTGAGGTGCCCAGCACCACGGTCTGACCCTCCTGCTGCACGCGGCAGTGCTTTATCTTTCCCTCGGCCCTGTGAGGAAACCACAGACATGATTTTTTATTCGTTTGAATATTGGTTATTGTGAGAAATTACATAGTTTGTCAATTCTGTGATCAATGAGATGTAAAGACAGGAGCAGGATGAGAGAGGAGGAGGGGAGAATGTCACGTCGCTTGAGGTGACAGCCACAGGTCGGGCACATCCTCTACATGAGAGGATACAGATATGTAGATATGATGGCATTTGCTATCCCATCTAAAGCATCATTGTGTCACGGTCCTGGGAATCACAGAATACACTAAAACATCAAAGCATCATTCTTATGTGAAGAAACCTGTCTTATGGCTGTTGTAAATGAAGGTAACTTCCTCCCTGTTCTGTACTTAAGGGTTAACATTTTAGAGTTCGGGAGAGAACGCTTTTGACTTCTCTCCATGCTGCGTTATTAAAGAGATCTGATTCATACACTGAAGTCTGAAGTTCTTCGGAGACTTAGCAACTCTCAACCTCACTAAGGAGAATTTCCACTAAATCATGCTGAGAAATGTAATTGTGTATATGATCATTAGGTGCTTTTCTCTTCACTCATCCTTGTACATTAAAAAGAACTTAGATACAGATAGGCAATAGGACCGAGTTACCTGAAGGAAATGGCAAACGAATTGGGTTCCGCTCTCTTCCTCACAAGAAAAGCCCCGTCACGAGGAACTCTCATCAGCATGTTCTCGGCATGGCTCCTGGAGAGGTTGGCGTGGTACCACCTGGGATGAACAACAACATAAACAGACGGTTTGTAATCGTAGGGATGCAACTTTGTCACTTCACGCCCATTCTTCATTCTAGATTAGGGAGTCTGCTACAAGGCTACAATGTAAGCTGTAGCTATAAAATGGTATTTAGAGTTGGAGACAAGCACTAAATCTCCAGTTTATTGAACGAGGTGGTGCCCCTCGACCAAAAAGACTCTAACAACTGTACACCACTGAAGGTCATCAGTGTTTCATAATCAAAAATTCTTTCAATGCTTCTTGAGACTCACTCTTTGCTCTCGTGAGCGTTGGTCTGAGGCACCGGCTCGGTCAGCTTCATCTCAAACTCATTGCAGCGCAGCGCCACCTGCTGGTAGTGGTTGATCAGAGCAAAGAGCGTGTCGAACACCAGGTTGTCCGTCAGGTAGAACTTGGGGCTGCCTGCCTCCTGACGAGAGTGAATACGACAGTGCTGCACCCGCCCTGAACGCCTGGTGCAGAGATGGATAAGACAACAACAACAACAACAAAAAAAAGAAGGTGAGCGATCAACAAACAACCAGTTTTTCTTCCTGAAAAACACAACCTCTGTCGTTAACATACTTTCCACTATATATCCGTGCATTATTTCAATACATTGTGTGTCTCACACACTCACACACGCACACGCACACGCGCACACACACACACACACACACACACACACATTGATTGGCTCTCATTCAACTCACTCATGCAGAGCCTTTACATTAGCAGACAGAAGATGAATGATTACACTTCAGTCCGTGACAACAAGAACATTCAATCGATGATGGAGTGATTGACATTGACTGATCTGACAGCGTGTCACTGTCATTTGCATGAGTTAGTGCTACAGAACACATGGCGTGAGAGTTTACCACTACGACATGGCAGTATATTATAGTTGTGTAACAGAAGGGTGTTAATGGGATGTTTTTGTGCCAGGTACTCTGCTAAACTACAGTATGTCTCTGTTCTGTACACAAATTGCGTATACGAATATGCTGTAATTATTTCCTGTAATATGTTGCCAGGAGAATGTCAGTTTTACTTTTTATATATTTTATCTTAAGGCATGAAACAAAGAAATTAAACAGTGTAGTACGCAACTATTCAATTAATTGAATTATCATGACAATAACCTGTTACTCTATGTTCTTCTGTTGCCAACTACAAATGGAAAATCCTGATTAAACTGTAAATTACAAAATCACATCAACGATCAATATTATTTTACAGTTACGCTGTGAGATACTCTGAAATGCAAAATCACGTGCACCATCCATACCAGAAAGACAGTGTGTAGTCTCCCACAAATGTCTCGCTTTCTCGGACCAGGAAGGACCCATCAGGAGCGCCGGTCTCCAGGCAGTACTCGGACAGTAACCTCTCGGCTATCTGCCGTCCGTCCCGCCCTGCGCCCAACTTCCCGTGAAACCATTTCTCTGTCACGTGCTGGTCCATACCGTTGGACACCTGGAGGATTTGAAAACAGAGGGAGATGTTTTTAATCCGACATCCACGGTGCTCACAAAAAACGTATTCATCACATCTAAGTGTTGGAAGGTTCAATTTTACAGATTTGCCTTACACGCACAGCAATCAATGTATATTATCATTTTGTTTATTTTACCAGCAGTCCGTATGGGCTTTGAATGTATGTTTTTGTATGTTTTGAAACACTAGATTATGCTGAAAATAAAGAATGTTTCAGGGAGTGCATTAGAATATAAACATCTTCCTAACTAGGACTAATCAAAAAATTATTGAATTCACAACATGGCCAGGCGCAATGTTTAAATCCCAGAGCTTTTTTTTTCAGCGACAATTAAAATTGTGATGCTAAATGATCATTCCCTCATTATAACACAATCGCAGTACCTTTAATAAACAATCGTAATATTACCATTATTATTTATTTATTTTTATCGTGCATCCCCATTCCTAACTTTGAAAAAAGAACAGTTAAAATGAGCCATTTGCCAAACTTTCCAAACTTCTACAAAGCCTGTTAGCGGCTTGAGCTTAAAAATGTTCCCACATTCCTTCTGGATCTGATCATTTTCAGGTCTTTGAATATTAGAAATCAAGATTTATTAACTGTTAGCAATGGAAAGGATATTTTTTTCTATGAGGCTTCAGAAAAACAAATTTTGAGGAAATGATAAAGAGGGGGAAAGGGTATATTTACCTCAAACACTGCTTCATTGTTAAATTATTATATATTACTGTCATTATTTTTACATAATTCTTCATTTGTTTATTGTATTTGTATTTTCCCACCTTTCTCTTATCTAAAATGTTTGCGTTCTACAAATATGTATGTAAAGATGATGGTCCATGTTGATTCTAAATAAATTTTAAAAAATGTTAAAAAGAAATCAGGATGTTCTACAACACAGAAAGCACTGTATTTATCAAACTGCATATAAATTAAGTGCAATGTCTGCTGCTGTTACAAGAACCAAAGTCAAAATGAGGACATGGGCTTCTCATCTTTATGTGCATCGACAGCAGATCAGGCCTACTAACCTCTCTGTGCTCCTCCTCATCATCATTGCCCTGGTTACTGGAGGTCTCCTCTGAGTAGTAGATTTTAGTGCTGGTCAGGACAAAGAAATGAGGGTACCACTCCTGGGAGAGGGAGAGAGAGAGAGAGAAGGTTGCTTCAAATGATGAGATTAAATATTTAGAGGATCCATGTGTCGCACTGAAGAGTGGCCCGATTAGGCAAGAGGAAATAAATACTCTGAAACGCAGAGAAAATCAGGTCATTAAGTCAAGACCCAGCTATAAAATTAATGTGGAATAGGAAAGATGATGATATCTTTGCTTTATCACAGCTAAAATCAGAGCACTTAGGAAGAGTGACAACACACAAGATAGGCTTCTGTGCATCACGTTTCAGCAGCATCCAGAATCCATTTACTATGATAAACATGCTTACATGGTTAATGGGGTCTTCCAGGTACAGGATGCCATTTTTGATGGAGTTGCTGATATCGTTCTCGGAGTAGGGAGTGGAGGTGGACACTTCCTCATAGGCACTGCCCTCTGCAAGCTTCTTATGCTGCAGCAGTGAAGGGAGGGGAGGACAGACAGTCAGAAACGCTGTGTACAAAAGCATTCATGCTTTTTGCTTTGCCACAAAAAGGCCAAATGTTTTGTGCAGGAGGTTCCTGACCTTGATAAGGATCTTCCTCTTGAGCTGGTTGGGTGAGGGCAGGCCATCAGCTGCGATATCCACCGCCTTGGTCAGCAACATGTCTCCGAACACCTTCTTGAAGTAAGTGGCCATATTTCTCTGCTGCACAATACTGCAGTGGTCCTCGATGGACAAGATGATGGGAAAGCTGCAGGAGGACCACGGATTAGAACTTCACAGGAATTCTCTCCTTATCTTCACTTAGGTGCAACTTTCTTATCTTTATTTTTCCTGCACTACAATGATGTCACTGCTGCCGTCTCTCCACATTGTTTCTTTATCAGCGTTTCAGTTTCTCTATCTTCGTCATCTCATCATACTATACCATCGCCACTGACAGCTATTAAAAGAAAACGGAGTGGCTTGCACTCATGGAGACTCACTCAGACGTGACGAAGGCATGCTCTTTGATGGTAGTCAAAACATCACAAAACTTGATTTTTGTGGTGAGCGTGTGTCCATGGTAGATGACAGGCATTCCATCTGGACCATCCCAGCAGTCCACTGGAAGTAAACACAAACAAACAAAATGCAGGCAATGTCATTGGATTAGTAGTTTAACAACATTTTGCTGTAGATTGCCGGTAGCTCAAATACATTCATTGCATAGTGATTCAAGTATTAAATTACTTTATTGCCATTTTTGTGGTTGCATACGGGTTCTAAAAAATATTTGGGGACACTCAAAGGAGGAAAACAGGAATATATATTAGGGGTTAATTAATCACAAGTACTGATTTTTGCTTTTTATTAACAAATGAGAAGATGTTACACGCTATTTCAGAAGTTACCTGGTTAAGAGAGGTATGTCTTTGTTTGATGCAAAAATAAACACCAAGTTACTTAAATAAAATAACTAAAAATAATATAACTTTATTTTAACTGCAGCGCTCTCATCTGTCGCCATTCCAAAACTGGCAGCTTTCAGAGTAGCTTCCTCAACACTGTGAGAATGTAGATATGATATATCGAAGACCTTTAAACTTCAAGTTCTTCACACAAGCGCAGGTCATGTTTGTTTACTTCTGTATGAGGCAGAGCGACCCTTTAACCTACTAAAAGACAGTCCTATTCATAAAAACCTGCTAGACAAGGGTTTGGTGTAAAGGCCGTACAGTGCTGTTGTGTAACAGTGTGTGTGGGTAAGGGTGTGGAGGCTGTATTCAAAGTGGAACTGTAAGGGAGAAGAGTTAATTACGAGGTTGGAAGTCAAGTGGTGGTGATTTTCTGTACATGGGTTAACGTGTGTGTGTGTGTGTGTGTGTGTGTGTGTGTGTGTGTGTGTGTGTGAGTGTGTGAGTGTGTGAGTGAGTGAGATGAGAGAGAGAGAGAGAGAGAAATTACCCACATTCAATACAGCGGCAGCCCATCCTCAGACAGCGAGCGTACGCCTCCAGAGACGACTCGCTGGAAAACTGGTCTCCCGTCAGGTAGCTAAAAATAAGCATGTAACGTCAAGGTAGGCAGACAAAAACAGACTCGCATCCAACCAGTCAGTCAGAAAGGATTCATACGTCAGGGGTTGCGACACAAACACACACACATTGACACCACTGTATCAAAAGAGCCCTCTCGCTCTTTTGTTGACTGGAGTAAACACTTCTTACTCATTCAGTTGCTCAATTCAAACCTAATCAAAGCAGCATGGGAAGTTTTCATTCCGCTGCTCCAGTGAGTATTGTTTCACATCTAGCACAGAAGGTTATCATCTGAAATGCTTTTCACACACTTTTCAATGGCAGGAAAAAATACATTTTCCTGCAAAATACACGCCTGGATCTCATTCTGGAACATGATTGTGAAATAATACACTCTTATCTGATGTATGAAGTCAGTTCAAAAGCCCTCACTGGTTAGAGGGTTTTCAAGAGACAATGCAAGACTTTAACCATTCCTAAGGCCTTATTACAACGGGTTGAACTTAAAAGAAGTGTTCGCATGAGAGCTATGAACTCCATCCTTACGTATTGTGCGAAGAGGAGATCCAGTAGTGGGAGAGGGGGTTGTTCATATTGTCAGGACACACCTGGTCCAGGGAGGAATCCCAGATAGTGTTCTCTTTAGAGAACAGGTATGTCAGGAGCTACGCAGGAGAGAGAGGAGAGCAGTGAGAATGAGGCTGATGCCAAATTTACACATGTTTGCAGTCTTAACAGATTTGCTTCTGCTAAGTCCACAAGTGACTAGGACTATCCAAGTCAACAATTCAGCAAGTCCGCCACAGCCTCAAGCAGAATTTTCTTTGAACGTCCAGAAAGTCCAGTTCTTCAGACAAAACAATGTTGATTTGGCATTGTAAAAAGTAATGCTGCCACTAATAACAAGCAAGTATACAAAGCAGTTCAGACCCGGAGGCACTGACGGGGCTTTAATAAGTGATAGAAGAAACATTTCTTTGCTTGGAAAAGGCCTCCTGCAGGGCACACTGCCAAGATCTGATCCAGCTTTAGACCACCCTGATCGTTCGGTCTGTCTCTGCACCAAAACTTCTCTAAATAAATCATGTTACACCATAATTACAAGTGATGACGTGTCTCAGTTTGAGCACTGATCTCTCAACACATAGCAGCAAAAACTCAAAGCACAATAAAGTTACATCACAAATTTCAATGCATTTTTTGCAGATACAGAATACAGATTGTACGTGGTTTTTTTGTAGGGCTGTCCTGAATAACAGTTTTTGGCCTCTGGAGCTCCGGCAGTAATCAACAGCAAATATTCAAAGCGTTTGATGTGTTTTATGTGTGTTTGTAATTCTGAGAATCAATTTTACAGTATGCCTACATTTACCTAAAAAGTAAAAATATGAATATCTGAACCCCAAAATTCAAAACCAGATACACATCGATCAAAAGATTATCCGAAAATGTTGAATATTTGTGTCCAGCGCTGTTTTTCTTTTTTGCATTTTCATTTAATTGGTATAGACAGAAAAAGGTTGGTGTTGATTTGATAACAAAAAAAGAAAAATGACCACCTATATTATAAGAATCCTCAGTCCTGACCATCTGGGTCAACAATAGCAATTGTTCTCATTAACAGTTTTTATTGTTTCGCTTTTATTCTCAGTAGACCAAGTCCTGTGCATCTGCTGTCTGACACAACATAGCCGAGGGGCACAGAAGCACAGTACCAAGTCTTTACAGGCTGGCTCGCACCAGCATCCTCTTCTCAGTGCTTTATGGTGACCACAGAAAGCATCCTTCGCTTTCTACAGAACCCTCGCGCGGCACCACAGTCAATAACCTTTTCTATCTGCGTGGGAGGAGGCGCTTTAGGCCAAGATCATGGCTATCCATGTAAATTTCTGAGCATCTCCCACCCACACCGACAACACAGGGGGACATCGGAAAAACATTACAAGCAAAAGCAAGTTTACATTTTTCCGTTAGTGAGCAAAAACCCCACAAAAAGAGTGTGAGGTCAATTGAGAAAAAGTGGGGCAAAGGAGCGTGGGAGAGGTGTGTGTGTACCTCATCTTGGTGGAAATAGGGCTGCTCCACTTCTCTCAGGGGGTCTTTCAGGTAGGCGAACATAAACTCCTGAACCTTGCTGCTGTCTGTGGCCCACATTTCCTGGATTCACATGCAGACACAGACGCATCAGGGCGTGCACGTGAAACAAATACTTGATGAACTCGATGTGAGACAGCCCGGAGATATTACCTTCTGAGACTCCAGGAGGAAGCTCTTGAAGTCGTCGAGGGAGATCCTCTGTTCTGGTCTGTCGATGAACCTGGCAGAGAAAGTGATGGTTCACTTCAGTAAACACACATCTGTGATGCTGCAGAGATTCAATGTGTGTGTGTGTGTGTGTGTGTGTGTGTGTGACCTACCTCTGTAGAAATGGGATCTCCATCTAAGAGAACGGGCAAAAAGAGAACATTTTTAGTTAATTAATGTCATTTCAGTGTGTGTAGTACTAGTCATGTCATGGACAGAGACATCCTGAAAGGGGGATGGGTGGTTAGTCATGGGGGGCACTGAGGTCATCCATTTAATCTGACCCCACCCAGCCTGCCTGCCTCCTCATCTGGGTGAGTGTTGAGTGAGTGTGTGTGTGTCCTAATGGCCTCCACCAGAGGGGTTTGGTAGGTTTTTAACTGGTCCATATTGATCGCCGAGCCATTTGAGAACAGACAGATGGAGGGGAGGGAAGGGTTTCCTTGGCAGGGCATCAGATGAGGCGGGGGTGAAAGTGCTGGGACAGAACTATCTGCGTGCACATAAAGCGAGTGCACTTACGTTTTTCTGAGCATCAAACATGAGGCTGCGATAGAGCTGGGCGAACTGGCTGAAGGACACGTCTCCGTTCCTCATCTCTGAGTCCTTGAAAAGAAAAAGGCAAAAGGACCGTTAACGAAAGATCGTAAATCTTTAGCCTCTCATATTGAAAGGGAAGTGGGCAGGGAGATGGAGTGGAAAGGGGGGGGGGGTCGTCTGTGATAAGCAAGAGGAGGGTACCGGAAGTTTCTCTCGGAGGAACCTCATGTTGGGCACCCTGTAGTTGACCTGGCTCAGCATGCTCTTCAGATCCTTACAGGATATCCTAAACACATACACAAGTTTTGTTGAGAAATTAAACACAAACATGGATATGCACGTAAGATAAACGCAAAGACATCTGCCAATTACGCAGATCCTGTTGTAGTGGGGACGTTATTTTGAAATTTACAGACAAGCTGAAACCCCGCAAACGCACGCCCCTCGTGCTCAGCCGAGTCTTTTTTGGCTTCACTTTTACTAGACGGGCCTGGAATTTTGGCCAGGCAGGACAACACCCCTACGGCGTAACAAAGGTCTGCGCTTTCGTCAGGGATGTAACAGGCAAACATCTCTGTGCATCTCCTCCATCCTCTGCAGTCTGTTTCCTGCTGCAGGAAGAGGTGCTGGTGTGCGGCTGAGAGGTTAGTTCCTTCACAACACCTCAACAGAGCTCTCTCACTGACACCTACCAAACTCGTGTAGCTTGCCTAATAGCTCTGGATGTTACACCGGGGGAAAGGATACACAACTGCTGCGCCAAACCATTGAGACTTATCTAATTTAGGTTATTTCCTGTGAGGCTGATTTGATCAACTCTAGCATTTGTATCTTTCAACCGAGCAGATGTACCTGTCTTCTCTGTTACGATCAACGGCGTAGAACTGCTTACGTAACCATCTGGAAACAAAGAGAGAGAGGGAATTTAGAGATGTTTTGCATGCAGCTCATTACACAGCATCTCATATCGTTTCAGCTTTGGGTGTGATGTGTAGCTACATGTGCATCGTTTACCTCTCTATTTGGAGCGGTGTCGGAGACTTCAGTGTGTCGGCCACAAGCCAGTTTAACCCCTTCACCCACATGGTCATCTCCTCATCCGATGTTGCTATATTTGAGAAAATATCATCAGATTCTTTGCATTTCTTTGTCAAAGCTCTAAGGATATATTGTGTTGTATAGCACAGACAATTACTTTATTTTTCTGTTTCTGTTTTTTTTTTTTACACTGAACAAAAGCCAGAACAAAAATAAATCTGACATTGCAATATGTGGGTTGATCCGTTCTTTTCCTTTTGAATACAGTCAATTTTCCTCAGTGATATGAATGGGTCTGTGCTTTAGTCCTTAGATAATTAACAATTATTTTCATTATTCATTAGCCCAGCAATCATCACCATGATTGATTGTTTTGAATGAGAAGTTGTAAATATATTAGTGAAAAAAGTCTGTAATTAGCTTGTTTTGGTTGACTTATATTCTAAAACCTAAAGAAATTTATTATAGGACGTATTTTATCATGAAAAATGACACAATATTAATAATATATAGTTGTGCACACTCTGCAGATTGTAAAGTTTGAGTCAAAGCTGTGATTTGTGATTTTAGGAAATACAACCATGATTGGCATTTGTGGCGTTAAAGCCTCTTCATCAACTTTTGAACATTTAACCAAGAGCAGCGTTTTTCTATTTATTATTTTTTTTGCATTTATTGTAACCAAAAGCTGTTTTTACTTCGAAACACAGAAAGTCCCACCAAAACAAACGGCAATAATTAAAAACTAAAAGATGGTTGAAAGTTTGCAGACACATCAGATGGACGTTGGATGGTAATGAGACATATCAACACAGTAGTTATATCTGAAGTTTTCTAGGCGTCTGTGCGTACCTGCCAGACTGAGTGACTTAAGGCGAAACTCAGTGCCATACAGGATGACAAAGCAGTGAGCCTGGTCCAGCCGTGCAGCCGAGTCCTCCACATAGCGCTCAAAGTCCCGGGACTTCTGTCCAGGTCGGATCTCCTTAATCTCTCGGATATCAACTGGAGACACAGGGGCACATACAACAGTTAAGAAGAGACACTTAGCAGTTACTTCCTCGCACGTTCAAAGTTGTCCTCAGTAGAGCTGGGTGATGTGGCTGAAAAATCAAAGCTATAGACATGAATAGTTTTCTGACAGTCGCTAAACAATAACCAACTAACTCATGTTTAGTCCCACTTTGCTTGTAAGTATTAATTCAAACGACAGAAGTTTGTAAAAATAACACACAATAGGCTCAAATCTTCACACACACTGGGCCTGACGCTTGTTGGTGTTTCTTTTGTTGTTGTTCGTTTCGTCATCTAGATTATAATGTTCAATTTCCCGTTTGTATCTAGCTGTCGCGGTCCACCACTCCTGAATGAATGTAGGGGAAACAGTTTTTTGGCTTGTCATCCAGCGCTAACCTTCAAGCAGAACGACCGACACACTGCTTGAGTGAGTATTACAAGCCCCCCGAGCGACCACATAAAACAATGAAGCGGAGGCCATGACCTAAACCACATCTCAAGTTAAGGACTTCTACATCTATACTCTTTTGCAAGATACGGACTCCAAATGATAAGACCATGAAGTTACTGACCCCAAATTAACCTTTGATTGCCTTTCACCACTGAGATCAACCAAAACCACCAAATAGTCATCTGAAAACAAAAAAAGACCCTGAGTCAGTCGCACAAACCAGTGTGTGATTGGAACTGGTTGGGTCTGTATAGCAGAGGTTTCAAATACATTGAAGACATATTGTGCATGGATAACTGTGTGACTTTAAGAAGGCTGTAATGAGTTAATAATGTATAGCACAAAGGGCATCAAACTGGGAACACAAAAGCGATACGGCACTCAAGAACCCTGCCTACCAAGCTCAAATCCAGTATAGACTGTAGACAGAAACATACGGTATATGTTCTAGTTTCAGAACATT
>OMLP01001742.1:0-12005 GCA_900302685.1 Spondyliosoma cantharus
GGCTGCTGGGGCCTGGGCACACTTTCACATGCAAAGGCTTACAAACACTATACATCCACACACACACACACACAGTCCTGTTTTAGGTAGTGCTTTTGGATTTGGAAGATTTTAGGAATAACACAAAATGCACAACTATTATTGTTGGTACGTCTTTTGAGATTTGCTCAGCCCCACAACATATAATAGTAATGTTATCTCATTAAAGGAGATACTGTATATGCTCATTTTCAGGTTCATGATTTTATTTTGGGTCACTACTAGAATTAGTTTATATGCTTCAAACCCAGGTCAGGTCAGGCAGTGTTTTCTGTGGGAGAGAGGAACTTGGACAGACTTGGACCTTTTTCACTTTCAAGACTTTGATGCACAGGAACCTAAAAAACATGAACGAAAGGAAATAGGGCTGTAATCAACCAAAGAAATCCATGGTCGACCGAAGCCGTGAAATTTCGACTAAAAATCGACTAATCGGAGGGGGGTAGCCTTGGTAGCCTTCCGCTTAATTAATTGAAAATAAACATAAAGACTAGTAGTCTTTTTGCTTTAGATTAAATCGGTTTTGACCCTATTATTTTGCACTGAAATTAATTAATTAAAATGAATTAATTGATAAACACACTTGAGTCTGTTGGCTCTGACAGCGTTTTGCATCACGTGCATCTGCACAATATCATAGCCCATGATTACTGAAAATATACTAAGTCAACTAGTGATATCAGCACAAGAACTGTTGAGGAATATTTAGACAATTGTTTTTGGCATGTTATAATAATTGACAGACACTGTAATTTCGCTCTGTGCGTGCCATGTTGTTTTCAAACTTTGCATTCGACTTTTTTTCCATTTTCTATTTTTATAAAATGCTGCCACACTGCTGACGTCTTTGACATGGTAGAATAGGAATGGCTGTAAATGAAACGCTTAAAAATAAATAAATGTTTAACAAACCACCGGACCTAGGACTTCTAGTACGTTCTTCAATCTGTTTGTCTGTAGTGGGTTGGGCTAATCCAAAACAGTGAAAACAAGGGCGTGTTCTGAAGACACACTGTTACCTGTGAAACAGGGGTGCTCTGAAAACACCCCCATTAGCACTTGGTACTTTCCTCCTGATCAAATATGCCATATGCAGGACACACAGCATTGGGATGGAGAGGACTCGCTGCGTGTTTACGCACTGCCATAGCAGCATGTAATTAACATGCCAAAAATCAACCAATCAGAATTTTGGTCGAGCCAGAACGTATCAACCAATAAATCGACCAGTCGACTAGGAGATTACAGCCCTAAAAGGAAAGACAAAAGACATCATCTGTCTTCTTTAAAGTTTATATTCTTGTCAGATGTGACACCGGAGGTGATTAGTGTGCAGCTCTGTAAAGCTAAATAAAAGTTATCATGGGCACTGCCAAGTAACTGTCATGCCTTTAGTTTGGCTGTCAAGCTGTTTTCATACAGTGTTTGAAAACCAGTCACTGTACAGTATCCCATAAGGTGGTTTCACTTTATTGTCAAAACTCTCCATAAAGTCATCTAAAAAAAAAAATTCTTAAACTACTTATTACAATAATTAGATAATAATATCAATTATTATGGTTATCATCTTGAAACTATATCAGAGGCCATTTCTTATGAAATTCCACAGTTTTGGCAAACAAAGGGTGATGCTGTGCTAAATGATGGGAGGGTGGAGTTAACCAGGAAAAGCAATGATTAGTGTCTCGACTGAAATGGGATAATTTTTACTCATTAGTACAATCAAAGCAATTACACTGATTATACACTCATTTAGTTATTATTTTCCCTACAAATCCTCGTCAACATTGACTGTACATACAGGGATGGACACAAAATCCCTTGGATTATTACTGTAGGCGACTAATGGCACGTTGCATAGTCAGCAGAGAAACTGGGCACATGTCTGTATCACTGCCCTCGCACAGAACGAGGCACAGCCAATAATAGACACGGTTAGCAGACTGATGCTATTTAAAAAAAAAAAACACACTGTGCAGAAGCCTGGGCTGTACAGATTTCAGAATGACCTCAAAGATGGAAGATATTTCAATAATGTACATAAAAAGTAAACTGCAGGAATGCTCATAATGAGTCAATAACCAACATGTACAATAATGACAGAGGGGGTTCGGCATCAATATTGCATAAGCCATCACTGGACAGGCTATTGTAAGATGGGATGCATCTTTCTTCTCCACATACAATGTCTGTCCTCCCAGCTTCAAACCATCTTCTCCCACAACAGTTGTTGCCGGGCAACAGTTCATTCCTGCACATGAATATTAACATGATAATAAAACAATGTTCAATTACCTAAGAACTGAGTCATTCTTCATTTTGGTTTGTCAGCATTCCTTAGCATCATAGGAATATATAAAAGAAAAACTTCACTAAAGGTTAGTAATGTTGCTACATTAAACAATTGCATGTAATGCACTTCAAAATGTGACAGCAATGATACAACACTTAGAAATGTCACCCCTAACATTGGCTATACATGATCATGTGAACATTTCAATATTTGAACATCCAACACAAGCAGCAGAAGCACTGGTATCAACTCTGACTCTCTCGCTTTGCTTGTGAGCTGATAAGAGGCAATTCATTCATGTCTGACATAAAAAATAATAACTGAAGGGAATGAAAGGATGGGATCAGAGTTTTATTTCAAGTTTGTCTTGACACAATAGACCCACTCACACATGAACATAGAAAGAGTCATTGGTGGCTGCATCTGTTCTTCATTTCTGTATTAGATATGATGTGATTGCAACACTGTTGTCCTCCTCTGTACAGAACTACATAACATAGTTCAGACAAAGCTAACATGATGCTTCAACAGTCTGTATTAACCAAATCAAGTGGCTGCTGTCCAAAGTTTCCAGTCTTATTTTAGAACAAAATTCCTTCTTTGTGTTAGTGTCCCTCCGCCACAGCAGAGCAAAGAAACACTGTCAAAGGAAGCATTTGGATAATTTTTCCTCAGTGGACCATACATTTGGAGGACATCCATTTAAATTGTCTAACTTAGTGTGCTGAAGCCTCATTTTTAGTTTTGGCTGAACTTAAAAAGACATTTCTGCACAGTAGAAGTTCCATAGCGTTTTCTCCTGTCTCACAGTGGAAGGATCACTTGGAAAGGAAAAATGACAACAGTTCCCTTTCAGTGACAATGTGAATATTGTGTTATTGTAGACTTGAAAAATTAGAGGGACAATATACGAAATGCTGTTATTATTTTACAGAGCTATCATTATCTGGTAATTTCAAAGCAACTGGCGGTTATATTTTGCCCTCCAGTGGATGCATATGTGAAAGGTACTGCTTAAGATTAGATTGAATTAAGATGCAGTGGACACCGTATTGCTCATGTGCAGACTGTGTTGGAGATAGATAACAGCTACTCATGTTGTGAACTGCATTCTGCTCTGCTGTTATTGTGTTGTCGAGTGATTACACAGATCATCGCCCAATCTTTTTCTTTGCCTCAAAAACTCACAAATGCTTAGGAGCATGGAGAGTGATGAGGCACAGCATATAGAATGTGTACATCTCTGACTTTTTCATCACTATATTACATATAGTGAGATAGTCTTGAAAAGACTCATCTCAGAAATATACTCTGTCCTCGTGGTCATGTGACGCTACAGATGAAGTCTTCTAGCTGATTATGCAGATTAAGAGAACAATGTTGTGGACTGCATCCTAATGTTTATCTTTAAATGACCCAGAGGATATCAAACATGCTGTAAAACAACAACATCTTTATGCAGTTTTTTCACAGCAAAACGCACTGCATATGACATTATTTTGTAGAACTAATCAAAAAGTCATTTTTTTTTATTTTGCGTCATAAATCCTGTTCAGGCTCTGTGTTTTTCAGCTGTGCACCTCTGATACCAGATCACTATGAATAAAGAGGGTTTGTGGCTTCAAAAGTATAGATCATACAAAAATGTGATTACTATCATGTTGAATATTCTATTTCTGATATAAAATGGGCAATTGTTCTACTTATAGTCCTGTTTACAATCATTTACATAATGTGTTAAGACTTTAAACTAAAATTACCTAAATTATATGCTGTGCACCTACATGAAAAAGTAAGGTGCACCAGTGCAACCAGTGTAAAAAGTTAAGTCTGCAGCCCTGCCTCTAACCACCAACATACATTGACTCAAACTGATTTTATGAGAATTGAACTTTTTGAGAATTAATGAGAAAATATGATTTTAGACTAATGATCCACAAGTGGACTACAGAGAGGTCTAAGAGAAAAAATTACAGTAGATTTGCATGTGTTTTGTATCTGTGCTTTTTACGCAGCACAACCCCTCCCAAATTCTAATTAAGTCTGTTATTAGAGTTTTTTCTCATCAGTTTATTCATAGGATTCATAAAAAGGTAGTCTAACTGATCTCAAACACAAGTAACACCACTTTCCACCACTTTCACTTGACAAAATGGTAGGGTTATCACTTCATTACCTTTCTACATAATGGGTTTAATAATGAATAAGGTCAAGTCAATGAATACAGCAAAAAAAAGAAAAAGGTCTGTGGGATCTGAATAATGGGGAAGTAAAGCCAATTTCAACAAAACACAAGGGTTAAATGTTGATAATAAAGTCCTCCCTCTATTTGCTGGTGATATAAATTCTTTTGAAAAGTAAAATCCATCACAGAGAGTCACAGATTTCACCTCGACACTGTTGTTGTCGCAGCAGCTTTTATGATTTATCTTTCAACGAAGAATTTTTTCAGGGTAAGTCACCCACTTCTTGTGAGCAGAGATGATTCAGAAAGCCCTTGATGACTCTATTGGTTCACACCTCACCTCTCTCTCCGTGGCGACGCTCACACCCTGTGCTGGCGTAAACAAATGCACTGCAGGAAAATTCAGTGTCATGCTTTGAATTCATAAACTCTTGAAAGACTGGAGCCTGGTGTGATGCTCCTGTAAAACTTTTTATACTCCCACATCCACTGCTTCTGTTCTTGCCCACAGGAACATTAGCATAAGTGTATGTCGTGCCTGAAAGTTACTTGAGACATTGGCAACAACAACATGGCTAAACAACAGTAGCGGACTCAGAATGTTTGAATGGCAGGGGCAAAAAATAAAAAGGGCACCACATGTATGCAGGGGTGTCATCAGCGTAAAGCAGAAAGTCATGATGTATTTCTAGTGAGGAGAGGGCACTTTCCCATGTTTAGTCTGCTGTAAGGGCACCCTAGAGGTAACTTTTGCTTTATCTACCGTAGGGGCATCCAAGAGTCCACCAGTGCTAAAAAAAAAACAACAACAAAGAGTTTAGAAGGTAATTTTGATTAAATGTATCTTCTAATCTGACAGTTTTAAAGGTTACTTCAACATGAATTTATCTGTTTTTTTTATGTGTTAACAGCTTCCTCTACTTGACATGTAGATGCTGACATGTTTTCCATTTTTAGATCCATATTCATTTGTCTACACAGTCTAATTCATAGTTGTGGTCACAGACTCAGTATAAAAAGATTGTAACCTCAATTTACTTTAACAGTTTAAATCCACCCCTTTCGAAGACTGCTGTAAACATTTTATATTGTTGTGACTGAAAAACTGCTCAAGCCCTTGACAGTATTCCAGTATGTCAGTGAGAAAGCATATAAAGGCTAATGCTGCTTTTGTTTCAACACACTTTTCCTCTGTTATCAGTAAAGCACCGAAATTACAGCGGGGGACAAAATCCACTTGGGAAGCAGATCCAGAATGAGGCTCCACGTGATAATTAAATAAATGTAGCTAATCCTAATTAATCTTGTCAAGATTCTTTGTAACAGTAAAGAAAAGAAGAAGAGGAAATCTCACACGGAAATAACTCTGCAGTTAAAATAAATCAAGCTTTAGTTACGTAGTGTGAAAAAGCTTGATTTGTCACGGAGTTGAATGAAAAATCAGCTTAATACATACCTATGAGTGTTTTTGTATTGACACTGATAACATTTTAATACAACTTAATATTTGTTGCTAATGATGTTGATCATAAATTCATTGTAAGATCCTTATTCCTTGTCTCTCTTGTCTCCCTCTCAGATATATCGGTGAGTCTGCTGTCACTTGTCGTGACTGCCTGTGGCTTGGCCCTGTTTGGCGTCTCCCTCTTTGTCTCCTGGAAGCTCTGCTGGATACCATGGAGGGAGCGTGGGCTTTCCCCCATCACCAAGGAGCCCCACGGGCACCTCAACCCCACCATGAGCCCTCTGCCCTCGCAGCTGGCGCCCAGGCAACCGGTTTACACAGCCGTGGACCCTCCGGCGCACAACCGCCGTGAGTCGTCGCAATGCTCTATCGCCAGAGAGCCCACACCTGTGGCATCGGTGGTATCAGTGGAGGCTCCAGTGACCCCTGTGTCACCACCACCTGTGGTCTTGGCCACACCAGAGGCAGCTATGAAGATTAGTCATACATCTCCAGACATTCCATTAGATGCCCAGACTAAAAGCCGGGAGAACGGGGTTCACACGAACCCTCGTATGCAGAGGCAGACCACTGAACCTCCACCCTCTGGTCATCCAATATCTGAAATGGGGTCAGTAGAAGACTTTTCTTTACTTCGGTATCTTATTCAGAGCTAATACATTTGTCCTTAAAAGTTCCATATCGTACTAGTTGTAAATGTCTGACTAGTTGGTACAGACCTGGGGTTTATATTTACGACGGTGCTGCCGCACTCAGAAAATATGGGGTGAGCCAAATTGTACAAAATGCCAATTTATACGTAATTTGTTATGTATAAATTGTTCATAATCTTATTAAGGTGTCTGCTGAAACATTATTATGTCCTTTACTTTGCAACATACACATTGTGTATCTACATTTTAGTGTCTATGAGGGCACAGTGAATATGCACCATGTACATTTCCCTGTAGATTGACTGTTTTGATACTCTTACAGTACAGTGCAGTTATAAAGCATCTAATTTGTGACCTTTAAGGAACTTGTAACACTTTTACCTCTATTATACTGTAACATACTGTATATTCATGTCTGACCTGATCAGCGCTCATCTGCATGTCTCTCAACACTACTGCCAGATTTAATAACATCAGTATTAGACAATTCTGCAAAACCTTGTTCAATGCCAACATTTTTGATTGAATTGTAATCTCAAAACTACAGTTTGTTCAAACTAGGAGATTGTGAGTTATGGTAATGAAATTATAGATAACATTTGTTAGCGTAACACTACTAAAGCACTTGGTTTCAGTTAATAAAGAGCAAACATCAATTGCAAGTGTGTGACAGCACTTGAACTTTGGTCTCCTGCATGAGAGATGGCCACACTACACACCTATTCACCAGGCTACATATAGGGTATACTACCTTCTGCATTAGCTCACGGGATATATATAAAGATTTACATGTCCTTTATAGATCAGCCTGTTGATGCTGTATGATGATGTTGTCCTGTCTGTTTTTGATTTCCTCTGCCCGCAGACAAGGGTCCATACGTAGACATATGAACCTGTCTAACCCAGACTTCAATGTGGCTCAGTTCCAAAGGCAGGACTCCCTCACTGGGATGGGGCTTGGCCTCGGTCGCCTCAAACCTGAGCTCTACAAACAGCGCTCCCTCGAGGGGGATGAAGGCAGTCGCAGGGGCGGGGGCTGTGGGCGCCTCCACTTCATCCTCAAATTTGACTGTGACCTGGAACAGTTAATAGTTAAGATCCACAAAGCAGAGGACCTCCCAGCCAAGGACTTCTCTGGTACCTCCGACCCTTATGTTAAGATCTACCTGCTCCCCGATCGTATGACCAAGCACCAGACCAAGGTGCACCGCAAGACGCTGAACCCTGTGTTTGATGAGGTCTTCCTGTTTCCAGTGGCGTACTCTGAGCTTCCCACGCGCAAGCTGCACTTCAGTGTCTATGACTTCGACCGCTTTTCACGCCATGACATTATTGGCCAAGTGGTCGTGGACAACTTCCTGGATCTGGCTGATTTCCCTCGGGAGACAAAGCTCTGCCGGGAAATCCAATACGTGTCTACGGTGAGCCGGTGCTGTTCATGTTCAGATACTTCATGTTATATTTAACTTATTATTAACGCCAAAGGCAAAGGGCGTTTTATTAAGTTTGATAGATCTGTTGCAGCTTTTATTGAGAGCCACATATGAGTCTTTCATTACTGCCTCTAAATGACAGAGTCGTGAACAAAGTAAAGTTGACTGTTTTTTTAAAAACACGCTGAGCTCTCAGCTCGGAACAAATGAGCTCGGAATAAGTTGGTAGGCGAGGTGAATAGGTCTCATCTTCAATGTCTTCCCTGTCCCTGCCGATAAAAAGTCTCAGACATCTGCACTGATGTAAAATAACTTTAATACATTTGGTTGCATAGCCCTTGAGGAGCAATGTTTTGTAAATGTGCTCTGTCAGGGGGGAGCAGTGATTTCAAACAATGAACTCCTCCTAGACGCAGATGTTACTTTTATTTGAGATAGCTGTCTGCTTTTATTACTGTAGACTTTAAAGCCAGTTGTTACAAGTGAAGGAGAGAGGCACTTTTATTTGGTAACACAGTCAACGCATTTACTTTACTACTTATCTAAATTCAGTGCCTTGTACTGGAACCACCCACTTTTTTAAATGTATGTAAATTTAATCCAGGGTTAGACTGCCTAAGGTCAACAGGATTGTAAGCCTCTTGCCATGTTAAACTGTGTGCTTGTTTGTGTTCTTATACATCTATCTTTTCTGAGGACCAATTTGAATTTTAGCCGCAGTGAGGTAAGGTAATTATTTTGGGCTAGGGGAGAGAGGGAAGTATAGGGAGTATCTGTCTAAAAACTGTCTTGAGCATTGAAGGTACTTGCATATGAAGTCACCAGTGTCATTATTACTTGCTTAACCAGCCATCTTTCATGCTGCCTCTATCCACATAAGTCAGAGCTCTTTATTGTGTTGCTGACTGCTCCCTGTCAGCGATGCTTTCTACAGCCGATATCTGAACAAATCTATTGTGTGACAGACAATAGATACAGATATGTATGGGTGTACACTTCCAGTAATTCCTTCATTGACAGGCATCTCGGTGTGTGAGCTTAACCAGCTCTAATTTTGATCCCACGTTTGTCATGGCATGCCACAGCACAGTTATAAGACTCCTTGCTGCAGACATGTCATTCCATCCCAGATAGGTCAGGAAAGCCGGATCAATGAGGCACAACTGTATAAAGAAAAACTATGTTAATTTTTTTTTTTTTTAACAACATTGATTTAATATTCATAGCTTCAGCCCTTGGTTGTATCTGTTTCGGAATACATTTTACTTGGCAGGGTAATTGCCAAGATCTACCTAAAAATAACATAACAAACACAGACAGCCAGTCAGACGGTCGGTAAACTGTGAACTCATTTTCTCTTGCAAATAAGTTTAAACTGCCTGACTGCTCAGATTTGCTGCCTGGTTGGATTTTATTTTTAGCAGTGTTGTGGTGTTCAGAAATATCCCTTGCAAACACAATGCTATCATAACCAATAGAACCGATGTCCCGAGTTGTAATTTATCATATAGCTTTTTCTCTCAGACATCACTTTGACTTCTGCTGAACTGAAATGGGAACCACCTGACACAATTTAGCAACTACTAAGTCACAACATTCACAACAGTACATAAAGAATCATGCATCGGGCCATATGTGACTGAGCAGCTGTAGTATGTGTCTGTGTATCTAATATGCAAGGCGTCCTTATACTTCCACTGGTGTCCAGGTTTCTCCTCCTGCAGCTCTCATCCTCGCTGCATATGCAAATGACTTGACTGCACTGCAGCCATTTCAGTTTAATGAGCTTTGTCCCTCAGTAACCTGAATTTGTGTGCCTAACTGATCCGACTGTCAGTCCAGGCTAAATATAGCCGCCGCTGTAATGTGATGTATGGAATTTTTAGTCAGGGAAAGAAATCTGTTAAAAAAAAGAATTGTTTTCTGCTTTGAGAGAGAGAAGAGAGAGCTGCATTGTTTAATTTCCCTATTAATCTTCAGAGTCATTCATGCTTTCAGTCAGAGTAACTGCTCTGTTGTGTATCATTTTCTGTGTATGCATCTTATTATAGCAGCCAGATGGTAGTCTCGCTGTACAAGAGCCGAAATACATCAGAAAGGCATCTGTTGAACATGTTTTGCTAGTGATGATTTGTGTCGGCCATGTAATAATCGAGAACTGTCTGTCTGAGCATATCTTGCACATTTGGTTCCCAAATATGTTATTTATATAAAATCAAAACAACGACACACTTAAAAATTTTGCCCAGAAAAGCAGCTTAGTTATAAATATAGTTAAACACTAAAAAACATCAGCATCAACCAGGATGTGAACATCAGTCACGTTCATGGGTTGAGTTGACAACTACACTATACAATATGAATTATCACACATTTTAATGTAATTGCGCAGTTTTTTTTTTTCAGTTTTTATTTAAGGAGTTGCATTTCTATAGCACTTTTCCAGTCTACTGACTGCTCAAAGCTTGTCAGATTCACACATTTATACACTGATGGCGGAGGCTGCAGGTCTTCAGGAGCATTCTGGGGTTCAGTATCTTGCTCAAGGACATTTCAACATGCAGCTGGGGGAATTCGAAACCAGCGACCTTCCGAGCCACTCTACCTACTGACCTACAGCTGCCCCTAATTAGTCATGTATTGTATGACTTTTTACAGGGTCTATGCACAGCCTCTTAGATTTACCAGAGCTAGCTATAAGCTAAGTTACATAACCCCCAGGGCAGGAGACAGAGACTATATCTGTTTTAAGAAAATTAACAGTTTGAGTTTGGGTTTCACAATCACCCTCACGTGTAGTAGAACTTGACTACCTCTACCAAACCCTGAAACAATCTGAAATCAACTTTGGCACTTTAAAATTGGAAAGGTTAAGGAAATGACCCAGGAATTTTTTTTTCCTGTCAGGTTACCCACGTGGCTGCCAAAACTTCAGTGTACAGGTCAGTTTTATAGGTTAGCTAGCTAATATTTTGTATAACCATGCTGATGAAAAGTGTAACATCCCAAGGTTTTAGCAGAAACATCCAGTTAGAGTCTAGAGTTATACAGACACAGTCACAGACATTTGCGTTTGTTAATTACCAGAAAGGAAACAATATTCATAAAAAGACTGTGTGACACATGGTCAGCATTCTTTTGCTTCAAAGCACTCAAGGAAGTGCTGTGTAATATAATAAACCCTACATTATAATAAAAGTGAATACTCTGCCTGAGGTCAAACTCTGCCCCATTGTGAGAGGAACACTTACTCTCAGACCTTGAAAAGTAATATCTAGGGAAGCCAAGCAAAATAGGCATCTGCAAGGGAGCCGCAGATCAGTCATCTGTCACGGCAGCTACTAATGAACAACCAGGCCTCCAAGCAGAAATAGTTTACCTTTTTGTTTCTGAAGATCATTCGTTATCATTTCATAAATTTGAATTAATAGTTTCTATAATGATACAAATGTATAGTCACCATTAAGCAAGGTGAGTTGCTCTTCTGCTTTAAAACCTTAGGCACAGTTGACATAATTCCATTTTGGAAATCATCCTTTAGAGGCAATAATCACAGATGTGTAATGTTCAGTGTGCTGTGAAGTTGACATGGGGTGTTAAGTTTTTTTTAGTGTTGCTTATATTTAGTTTTATTGAAATACTGACATCTGATGATTTGCTCTTGTTTTTTCGTGTGGCTTCAGTAATGAGCTTGTGGCGTGGTGTGCATCTTTCTATTCTGTGGGCTTCTGGTTGCAGCGAATACCAGTTTGCCAGCCAATGGTGTGACACACACAAAAAGTCTAACAAACACTGTTCTGCAGACCATTAGCAGCTTCCTACTCATCGCCTCAAAATATTCGATATCTGCCTTTTACTCCCTCGCTGTCTGTCTGTCTGTCTGTCTGTCTGTCTGTCTGTCTGTCTGTCTCTCTCTCTCTCTCTCTCTCTCTCTCTC
>OMLP01001742.1:12025-24844 GCA_900302685.1 Spondyliosoma cantharus
TCTTTGCATCGCCTTTTTTCCCTCCCTCCATCGTTTTCATCCCTCCATCCTCTCCTGCACCACATGTTCGAGACTTTTACCTTCCAAATGCTTCTCATTCTGCTCCTCTCTCTCTCTCTCTCTCTCTCTCTCTCTCTCTCTCTCTCTCTCTCTCTCTCTCTCTCTCACACACACACACACAACATAATGCATCCTCCTGCTTCACCTATCTGCTATATTTGTGCAACCTGCGAACACTGAGAAGGAGAGGAAGATTGCATGGATCCCTCCAACAGTCTTCTTTGTTTGACCACACTTACCGCATTGAAATGTGTTGTAGTTGTGCAGCCCTTCAGACAGTGTAAGCCATTTATATATATACAGACATCATAACCCCACTTGGCATCGAGAAAGGCAGCAGCTGTGTCCCACTTTCTTGATCCATTCCAATTCTAACTGGGTTCTGCCTACGTAAAAAGTTAACAAAATAAGAAGTATATTTATAGAAGATGTCAATTAAAGGAATATATTCATTTGAATTTTGACTGTGGTGTCAATGGAGACTATGGCCTCACAGTAAAGTGCACATAAGAAAAGGGAGCGGTACCCACAACCTGGAAAAATGAAGACTTTAGAAACAACTTAAAAAATGGTTCTTCTTTCTTAATTTAATTAAGTGCAGCTGAGTAGTTCATTGATGTTTGCTGACACTTGTCTTGCATAATTTCCTCGACTCAATTAAAGTTTGCTAAGCTCAACTTTATTTATAGGGGTCTTTAAACACAACATAATTGACAAAGAACAAGGAATGGTATTGTTAAAAAACGCTGGGATAGTTTTTTGTAAGCTGAAAAACAAACCATACGACTTGTGTTTGTGTGTCACGTTGTTTGTAGTGTGTAGTACTGTGCATTGTGAGGGCATCGGCAGCTTGAGGAGCAGCAGGGTGACAAGTTTAGTGTGCTCTCTCCTCTGTTTGTAGTTCCAGGGTCACCATGTGTTTCTCACAGGCCTCAGCCTCTAATGAGCCCTATAAGTTCACAGGGGCGAGGTGCTCCAACTTGACAGGTAAAGGGGTCGTACAGAAGTGAGTGACTGCTTCCCTCCAGCACCCTCAGCACTGTTTGGAAAAGGTAGAGAGCCATGGTCAAATGTGATGTCTTTGACCCTTATTGCAAAGCAAAGTCAAGCAACAACACTCTCCCCATGGCCGAACCCGCACTGATTAGCTGACAGAGTACATGCATATCTCAGTGTTTGTCTCTGCAGGTCGAGCCGCCATGCCAATAGAGTTTGTTAGAGGGCAAAAGAGCCTGTTCTCCTTAGGAAAAACATATAAAATCGAGCAGCTGCCTTTACATTATGTTTGGTGTTAGGTGGAGACCTTCTAGCTGCTAACAGCTGTAGAGGAGGAAGTGAGGAGAAATAATAGAAAGAAGGACAACTATGTATAGGTAGGGAGACAGGGTTGGTGAACGGTTTAAACAAGGACAAGACTTTCATTCAGGTAACTGCTCTTTGTGTCCATTGTGAAACCAAAAGTCGATGATGAGTTTGTTTAACTTGCTTTGCTTGACGTAATGTAAGTTACCAAGGTGATGTAGGTACGTTTGTAACACGTATGTTTTCCTAAACCTATATATAAAGTATATTCTCGCCTAAACCTAACAAAGTATTTATTTCAATTAAACTTAACCAATTATTTCTTGTGATTAAACCTAACCAAGTATTTATTTTGCCTAACCCTAACCAACTTTTTCTTTTGCCTAAACCTAACTAGGTATTTCTCTTGCCTAAACCTAACCAAGTACCGTATTGACCCGAATATAGGACAAGTTTTTTTTCGATGAAAATAATGTGAAAAAGTGGGGTTGTCTTATAACCGGGGTCTAACCGTCGACACATGCTGATAGTTGTCTGGGGTCGCTACACGACCGCAACAGCAGAGGGTGCCAGCTTATTGTAGACACATCACTGACACTGTGGCTGGGGTTAATCACAGCGGAGAAGAAGTGACAGGAGATGAAAAATGGAGAGGCGCGGTGATTGTACAGAGCAAAGTGGATCAAAAGCGAGGCAAGTTAACAGACATCTGAGGCGGAGCTATGATGCTAATTTTAAGATAATGGTGGTCAATGCAGCAGAGGCATCAAACAACGAGTGTAACGTCCGAAGATGGCGGGTCCAAAAAGACCTTCTGAAAAGCGCTAACAGTAAGAGAAAAGCTTATCGTTCTAAATGTTCTTGCTTAAACCTTACCATGTAATTTTCATTGCTAAACCTAACTAGGTATTTCTCTTGCCTAAACCTAACCAAGTATTTACTAACCAAGTATTTGACTTGCCTAAACCTAACCACGTATTTGTCTTGATTAAACCTAACCAAGTAATGTTCTTACCTAAACCTAACCAAGTCCATACAACAAAAGTGCGGTATGTGTTGTTTTTGGAGACACTGACAATTTACTGATTGATTTTCAGTCTCTTAGGTGTGAAGGTATTGGGGCAAAAGCCTGTCTGATATAGATCACAATGATATACACTGACATGTGCACTTCTGGTTTTATGTAGCTATCATTTCGATTAGTCTTCATTTACTTATCAGGAGAAAGCTGATTTCAGGTCCACATTTGCAGGAAATTAAGAGACATGAACAGTCAGTTGGTGAGCGTGAGATGCTGAGAAAAATGACTTGAAGATATTTTTCCTGTCATGAGGCAGATGGAGACTTAAGGGGAATATTGATTTCGACAGAAGTATTGATATATCGTGTACACTCTACATGTCTTGCTGCTTCATGGGACAGTGTTGTCACTTCTGCCCCTTCATCATTGATTGTCAATCAGTGTCGCCCATTTAGAGTAGAATTGTACGTGACAGCTGGTGATGGGGACCAAATATTCACAGTATCTGCTGTGCTACGTTCTCACACTGTGTAGTTTTTTATTTTTTTTTCTGTTTCACACCATTGAGCTCATGCACACACACAAGCACGCACGCACGCACTCACGCACGCACTCACGCACTCACGCACGCACGCACACACGCACACACAGACGCTCGCACAAATGCTTGTTCTCAAACATTTGCACACATTCCCCACACACACATAAACAAGCTAATCATCTCTGGACAGCATTGCTAGAGAGCTTGGGCGTTGTGGATACGATTTAGTAGAGCCAAGTTTGTTCTAATCACTGTACAGATTCATTGACTTAATTGATATGGGGAATAGAATTATCATTAAGTCATGATTGCCAGTGGGAAGGAGCATATGGTTTGTTTCATTGCCAGATTTGGCCCATTTAGCTCCGCAGAGACAGATTGATGGAAGAATGTGTTTTTTATGATTCTGAGAATTCAAACTACAGCTTTATAATATATTATCATTATGTGTGACTTTTTTATGCATTTGATTTAATTTATCATTTTGGTTGATGCTTTTGGCTTTGATGTGCCAGGGCAAACAAGTGCAGTATGTTGTTGCAGTATTTACACATACTGCAATCCTTGAAATTTGGGACAGTCCTTATCCGAGAATTGCAGTGTGACATTTTGACCTGCAGGTATTAAATGCCATTTGTTGCCTAAGAGGGATCCTGGAGCACATCAAACAGGGCACTAATCTTTTCTCTTCCCACCTGTATCTTGAGCGTGCACAAAGACCGTGGACCATGAAGCATGTAAAAGCCCACAGGATCCTTCTGGGATGTGAAATGCATTTTCTTTTTTTCTGGTGGCTTTGTCAGTTAATCCATCATGCAAATGAAAATGCCTTATACCATAGCCTCGTTGAATACTTGATCCTGATTGTAACAAAAGAGCCACACCAAGATACAGGGCGATTTAGGGTCTCAGGGGAGGAAGTCTTAGACTCTTTTTCTTCCTCTTGCTCCCTCTCTGCCTCGCTTTCCCCTTGCTTGCAAACAGATTGCAGTTAAAAACAAGTGCTACATCACAGAAGAGGACGTTTATGTTTAGCAACGCTGACAGAGTAGACAACAGAAGACTGAATTCTTCTTAAAGCAAGCCCGGAGAAAGTTATTATCAAATATAATAACTGTTTTATCCATACCTATTTTCATAATGAAATTATGATTTAATTACATTTTTGCAGACTTGTTAAGCTAAAAGATTGATAATACAATTGTATGTATTATGGCGCTGTGTCTCATTCTATGCAAAAGGTTTATCTCCTCTCTTTTTTTAAACTTACATTTATGTTTTAAACTTATTATCTCCAGGTCTCCAGTTGATGTTCTACCTAAATTCAGAAAACCTTTTCTCACGCAATGAAGCTCAAACAACAAAGATCAATCACCCGACAGTGTCTTAGTGTGTGATGCTTACCCAAGGCTTTCTGCGAAAAATTGAATGCCATACGTCATTGATCGCTCCTGCCAGCAGATAGCCAACAGATATGTCTCTCTTAATAAGTGAAAAGCAATTACATTTCTGTCCCGTTCCTGTCTACAAAGTGTGATCGACCACAGTCAGCACGCTGAGCACATCGTTCAGCTCAAGCAGACTAAATTGCTAAGATAAGTGTGTATTACAAATGCATCTCAGCTTGTATAGAGAATGGACTATTTGGCGAGGTAAAACCAAGTTCAGATTAAATGTTTTATTTGTCAGTCTCATAATGCTCATATATGAGCAAACTACTGATCTCCACAGCAACAATATTCAACAGAGGCCATAACAGAAAATCACAAAATGAAAAAGAAGAAAGTCCCTTAATGTCTTTATAAACAGATATGAAAACATTCTACTTTTCACACAGTACAAGGCTCATTTCAATCTGCTTTAGTCTCCCGATATACTTGAAGAGTGAGATGTCGTTATCTCATTATCTCAATCCCACTTAATGGAGCAGCTCTACAAAATCAATGTGGCACCATAGATTCTTAGTTCTTGTTGTTTTATGTGCAGTCACTGATTAAATTCTCCGAGCTTGCCTTTGCAAATGATTACACTGAAAGTTGATAACAGGTGGCAGCCCGATGCAAAATACCAGCCTAATCTTCCCGACACGGCGGTTTATCAGCGAGAGATTCTACTGTAGGAGTTGTTGTCTTCACCAGACACGTTTGTATGCTTTCCTGGTTCGCACGTCTTTACCGGAGATATTTTAAGAGCAAGTGATAAGTGAGTTCTGCCTTTCCGGGGCTGAACAGAATGTCGGATGAAATGTGGGAGGCTTTTATTAGAGCGATGTGACAGAAATGAGTGTTCCTTAAGAAGAAACGTGTTTCAACCCTGCAACTAAATGTCAGACGAACACAACATTAGTCTTCACATTTGGCTGGTGCGCAGTACTACAAAGCAGCAATGGTCGATACAAGAATTTGTAATAATGTCATCAGGAAAAGTCTTATAGCGAGAATTTGTTTTCTGTTGTCCTTCAGGATAATGTGGACCTCGGCGATCTGATGTTTTCGCTCTGCTACCTGCCCACTGCGGGCAGACTGACCATTACCATGATAAAGGCTCGCAATCTCAAGGCCATGGATATCACCGGTGCATCTGGTAATTACAAACTGATACCGTCCAGAAGTACAGAGTCTCACTGAATGAAAATTAACGTCCTCCCGCTCTGTTTCTCTCACTTTTTCCTAGATCCATACGTGAAGGTTTCACTCATGTGTGAAGGTCGCAGACTGAAGAAGAGAAAGACATCGACGAAGAGGAACACTCTGAATCCAATCTATAACGAGGCTATTGTCTTTGACGTCCCCCCAGAAAATATAGAGCAGATCAGCCTTCTGATTGCAGTGATGGACTATGACCGGTTAGGAGTTTTATTCAAGTCACACGGCATTCTGAAACTCTTTTGCATGAATCGTTTCTAATTTAAACTTGCTGCAGGACAGAAAAGGATGGAATTGTTTCATTGTAATGATCCTGGAAACTCTAACTCTATTTCTGTTTGACAGTTTTCCAGTTTTTTTGTCATCATTATTCTTGGAGCGCAGGGTCAGTCGCGATCACATTATTCCTCTACCTCTCTCCTGCTCCTACAGTGTAGGCCATAACGAGGTCATCGGTGTGTGTCGAGTTGGCAACGATGCGGACAGCCTCGGTCGAGACCACTGGAGTGAAATGCTCACATATCCTCGAAAACCTGTCGCCCACTGGCATCCTCTCGTTGAGGTGAGGTGACCTTACTGTGATGGCTGTGACATGTGTGTCCATGCATGCGCAAGGACCAAATTTGGAGCGCGAACACATTTTTGTACTTGCTGACTTTACACTGTCAATGCTGTCGTGCAGCTCTTCTACATGCCCGCAGGCCAGAATTTAAATAAAAATGCGGGTACATGGTTTTAACATTTGTCCAATTCAAACAAATGTTTCAGTCAAGAGACAGTTCGTGTAAATGTTCAATGTTAGTGTTAAGAAGCAAAAAAAAGCTTGCAAAATGTAGATTTCCAGGAAATAATGTTCGATAAAGTAAAGCTTTATTTAGCTAAGTAGAAGATGATCAGAGATCTTAAATGGCAAACTAATGGATTGCTGACATTTAAGTAAAAGCTTTGACAAGAAAAAACAAGTATGAGCAATGCAAAAGATTGAGAGAGGAAAAAATAACGCTGTTTTGCCAAGGCTGGAGAGGACTGCAGGATAAAAAAAAATGTGTAAATTAATTAATGATTATGATTATCACTGCCCAGTCATTAAGGCACAGTGGGCTCATTAGTATTCAGTGATACAGTAGGGTGTTGTTACAGGGAGGCTGTGAAAACATTTTTGGTTTCAGCTGTAATGGAAAACTGGGTTTAAGCTTCTAAACATCAAAATGAAAAGTAAAAACAGAGACATTCTGCCTTGTGATAGAAGGGAGTAGCCTGGGCAGCCCAACAACTATATTATAGATATTTTTTTCTCATTTTCAGGTTCATGATTTTATTTTGCGTTACTACAAGAACAGGTTTCCACGCTTTAATGGTAAAAAAAAACACAACAGTTTGTTCATTCTGTCCGGTGCTGCAGCTCTGTATTCCCCCTCTGTGTTAGCTCCTGCCTGAATACCAAGTCTCCTCTGATTCGTCGGCTCACACACGCCTGAGCCAGCATCGCTCACAACAACAGAGAGGCTGTGCTGAATCAATTCTTACATGCCAGGCTTGTGCAAATGCATGACCTGGTGCTAATGCCTAGTGGTAATTTTGATAATTTTTTGGGAGAGGACAGCTCCAGGTGTGGACTTTCAACTTCTAAGACTTTCAACATGCTTGAGAACGTCTAACACACTGAATGAAAAAAAGCATAATATGTCTCCTTTAACATATCTGCTTTAATAATAATAATGATGATTAAAAAAAAGTGGTTCCCTCCAAAAGGTCCACACAGGGTGATTGTTGCGGTGACTGATTATCTGAAAGTATCTGGATTTGATGGCGTACACATAACCTGCTCTTAATTAGATCACATCCTTACATGTGCAGTCCCTGGTGTAAAAATTGTTCCTAACAGAGACATAACAGGTCCCTCCACAGGAAAGACACCCTGTCTTTAAGAGTGTGCCACTTAATCTATTGTCTTAGTCGGTGCTCCTTTTTTTTTTTATATATTTCTTTTTACGTGAGAGTGCAGTGGGAAAGGGAGAGGGAGACAGTACAGACAAAGCTCTGACATGATGGAGCCCCAGGCATGTGGTTCCAGATGAGAAGCCACTCAGCTCTCTGAGGCACTTACATACTCCTAATATGTGGTAAATGAAATAAATGCAATATGCAATTACCCTAAACATCCACCTTTGAATACTAAATATTTACTAGTGGATGAGGCAGAGTGCTGAGAGAGAATGTAGCCGTTCTTCTGAAAGCAGGAAAAGACAAAGTCATGCAGAGAAGTTGAAAGATGGCACTGCTGACCTGTGCGCTCAGCTCGGAAAAAAAGGCTTCATTGTGTGCATTTGTGTGCACATCAAAGCTCTGCAGCTGAAAAATACAAAGAGACAGCGGGAATCAGCGAAAAAATACTTGAAATTGTGTTTGTCATGTTTCTTCCAGGGCTATTAGAGTATGTAGTACTTTGAAATCTTCATTGGAGCCTCAATAATCTGCATTCATTACTTACTTCCTCCCAGTTCATTTCGGTCAAGTCTTCACGAGCTTCCCTTCATCTTCACGCCACTCCGCAAAAAACTGCAAATCACTGTAGTCCTAACACGCAGGCAGGTTTCAAACGCAGGTCTGTTTACATGTCTGTTTGCCAAGTAAGCCACTTTGTCTGTAAAGACTTTTATGTTTTTGCCTGGAGTTGGCAAATAAAACAGTCGCAGTGGCGCAGACTCTCCCAATAGAACTGCCTGAATACATAAATAAGCCAACTCCCAACAATCTAAAATAAAACAAGAGACACCCATTGATTGTTATGCTGCCCAATTCACAACTCTGTAGGTGGTTTATTTGGAGGTTCCAAGATGAAGATCTTTTTTTTTTTTTTTAAATATTGGCTCTGGTTTGATTTATAATGACTGTGCATCTGCTTACATGACTGTGTGAGAGATTAGTTTGGTAACACTTTCTATGAAGGTCATGTCTATAATGCATTATGTGCACATTCATAAGACATCATATCGGATTATAAGACTTTATAAAACTCTTGGACTCTTTATTGACAGTTTATTACAAGAGTTATGAAGAATTATAAGAGGTGGACATGATATATTGGGTTTATCTTCATATCTCCGGGCCAACGTGACAATAGTGTTTGAACCTGAGCTCTGGGTTACTTTTATAGACAAATTTACAGGATTTACAGCTTTGGCAACTCAGTGTCTGTTGAGTGACAGCAGCATGGGTGGAGTAGCATTAGAGATGGTTAGACAGTGGCCCTGAAGGAGGCATATTATGCTCATTTTAAAGTTCATTATTTTTTGGGGGGGGTTGTACTACAATAGGTTTATATGCATCAATGCTCAAAAAGCTCATCAGTTTTCTCATACTGTCCATTGTTGCTGCACAATATTCCCCCTCCATCTGAAATGCTCTGTTTTAGCTCCCGACTTCTTTAACGAGCTCCTTCCCAATTACTCAGACTGCTCTGACACGCATCTGACTACTGCACTACGAACAACAATAGAGCGGCTCTTGCTAAATCAATTCTTGGTTACGACAGAATAGAAGTCTGAGTTTGCTGCTATTGTGGGAGCAGCTGAGAAGTGCAAAGGTTCCTCCTAATTAACAAGATATCATGGTCGAAAGCAACGTAACATAGAGAGCAAAGATAAAAATAGAAAATTTGTCACTTCCAAGTTGAGACGCCACCGCAGTAATGGTGGCTTGTCCCTGGATTCGTGTATAAAGCCATGTAGAGAACTGCTCTAACAAATCATTGCAAATTATCATTTTTAAGTTTCTAAAAGGGAATGATGTCTTATAAACACCATTAGTGTGCCATAGCATGACTTTGTGAGCTTCAAGTAAAGTGACAGAACCATACACGACTAAAAGCAATTGAATGATATAACACAACCATGAAAGCTTAATATGCAGTAAGAATAAAACGGCAAAATCAACAGTGGTTATACACACAGCTTCACATTTTGATTAAAAGTGTTCATGCATGACTATTAACATTTGTATTGCTGTGACATATTCTCTGTTGGACTCTCATTTGCAGTACCAGGGGACCACAGGCAGTAGCCAGGGGGGATCCTGCAATTCTCTGAAGACGCCTCCTTCTCCGTAGCCTTGAGCAACAACTCACACAAAGGGCACCAATCAGCCTGAAGCCTCGGCCGCTACCGTTGGACCTTTGGAGTAGTGCTGCTGAGTGCTGTGCGCATACGGTCCTAAAAAGAAGAAAATGTCAATAAAATTCTATAGAAGAGAGAGAAAGACAAGAACTGAGCTTTGCTCAGCGGGATCAGTTGCATGTTGAATGACCACAAAGATGGATGTTTTCTTTTCTATAATATCCCAAGAGAAAAACAACCGGCGTGTGCAGACATTTTAAGTCTGCGCTGTTCCTGGGTTTATACAGTAGTTACTGTTTTTTACATAGTCTTGTTACTTGTTTTAATGAGGTGAGTCTGTATTTGCACAATGTACTTACAACCAGTTGAACTGCCATACTGTTTTTAATTTTGGTGGTGAATTGGTGCATGAGGTCATGATTCAGTGGGATATCTTCTCCTCGTTTTGTTTGTTTCCGTTTCTACTTTTGGGAAATACGATGTGTCGTTCTGTCGGTTGATGTGTAGTGACGGTTCATTTCTAAACAAAGTATCTGTATGCAAATATGTTAAATGTTATCAATAAATATTATTCCATAAAAAAAACAAAAAAAAAAAACAACCATTGTTGATCTCCAACCAGTTCAGTTTTTGTCTGAATAAGCAAATTTAATTGTGCAGTATATTTTTTGTTTGATTTAGTTATTGTTTGTTTGTTTTACTTAAATTCAGGAAATAAGAAAAAATACTGTCTGATCCTCCTAGTTCTACATGGTGGACAACTTTAAAAATCCGTGAAACAATAAAATATGAAATTAAAATCTTGAAAAGACTTTGGAAAAACAATTATATCGTGAGAAAAAGTTGTAATTTATGTTCGAAGCATGTCGGTTCTATTACTGTAAAAGATAAGTGTATTAGAAATAAAATCCATGGCAGCCTAGTAGATTTCTTAAAAAAGGCAAGAAATGCTGCTTGCGTGAGCAGATTATGTTTGCCTGTGGGCACAGCTCTGAAGTGAAACTCTGCCAAATTAGCAGCTACTTTAAAGCAGTTTGGATGAAGAAAAAAACAACAACTTGAAAATACATTATCACAGCACACATTTGCAATGGTTCCTTTGCAGTGAGCAATCAATTTATTTTTTTAAAACATGCACAGGATTGGAAGCAGAAGCGCTCAAATGTGTGGGTAATTTGTTGCTCAGCATTAAACAGTGGGATTCAGAATGACCCTCCAGACACTGACGGATGGGCACAGTGTGTTCTATGGCTCCGTTTGTCACATAAACAGGAAGTGATTTTCAAGTTTTATCTAATCCATTTACATCCAGGGGTTTGCTGTGACTCACCGGGAGAGTAGGAGAAGTAGCAGTCACACAGAACTTAATAATCCTGTTTAATATGTTTCCCCCCGCCCCGCTTTCATTCCTTTTAAGAACAGCCAGGTCCCTTCATACTCATGTCTCGTTTTGTTTGCATAAATTGCTTACGACCAGCACTTCTCTCTACGGTGCCTACAGTGATGTTACATTAAGGCTTCTGCTGTTCTATTTGCCTTGTGTGTTGGTGAGAGGGCCGGGCCTGGCGGTAAATTGAAGTTACAATAAAATGTTGTAACTGCAATAAAATGTCTTTCATTTATTATTACATGCACAGCCTTATGTCCTTCAGGCTACATTCGGTATAGCAACTGCTGCTTTTTAATGGAGCGTTCAAAGGTGCAGTAAACACAATTTCAGGAGCAATCGTATTTTCAAAACAACCAGAAGGGAGAGACTTTCAAATATTAAAAGCAATTATCCACTTACACTACCTTTTTCGGCAACAAAATCCCAGCCGCTCTACGATTTCAAATTCAGTAGGGTGTAACGTACTGAATGGGTTAAATGATAGATCGCAATCGAAGATCACATTTGTATTATTCGTGAAGAAAACCAAGTGACGAACTGTGAATAAAACAAGTGAATGTCTAGATCTTTTCCAGGCTAGTAGGGGATAATATATACAGTGCACACACACACACACACACACACACACATACAAAATATATATATATGAATGGATATAATGAAAACAAGATTATGAGACATAAATGCCTTATATGATATTTTTCTAGGTTAAGATGAAAGAGAAAGAAAGGAGGACCTAAAGGAACAATGTAACGCCCAGCACTTCATATCAGATAATGTATCTTGGTAGGATAAAAGAGTTGAATCTGATAATGACTTATACTAATCTACTATATCTATGCATGAACTGAATGTATAATATCATGTGACTTCCATATGATTTTAATGTTTCAGAGGATCGCTCAGGAACTCTGATCAGTTAACTAACTTAAATATCTACATTTTATGTACACTTTCTTTCTTGTCTTATGTCACCACCTCATCACTTCAATGGTCCATTGTGTAGGATTTAGGAGGACCTGTTAGGGGCTCCCCCAGAAATGTATTATTGGGTTGACTAGAAGGGGCCACTGAAAATCTTGGGGCCTTATTTTAATTATCTACTCACTGTAAATAAATAATACCTAATGTTAAATATCAGATAGTACTGTATGCATAATATGCTTCTATTACTGAAAAGCATATTATGCACATGCAGCTCACGAAGGGAAACCGGCGACACAGCAGGCACCATCAGGCAAAACTAGGTTGCAGGTTGAAGTTCCTTTACACTACATCGGAGAATCAGTACAAAACAAACCTATTTAATGAAGCAGAGTGCGAGAGATGAGGAGTCTCACAGCTGAGCATTTAGCAAAACAAGTTGCATTCATTATTGGGACCCTCTCACCTCTCCCATCTAATAAAACCTACTACTTCACAATTTGTCGACATAGTTTGCCACGTGGTTAAAACACTGCTGACATCCACCCAGAAAGCTGTTGCCATCTCCCTCTGTAACCCTCATAGTTATGTCATCTCAGAAGTTTCCATGAAGGCTGCTATCTGTGGATGGTATGATGTTGTGGCCTCAGATGAATAATGCAGTTCTACTTAGTATTAATGTCAAGGGTCTCCCATAGCGCCTTCATGACGGCCGCCTTCAGCCGCTGCCATCTGGTTAACACCCATGACCTTGTCCACTTACTGTGTCCCAGATTGTACCTTCCCCTGTGTGTGTGAATCGTGATGCAATATCATCTAAA
>OMLP01001743.1:14428-28468 GCA_900302685.1 Spondyliosoma cantharus
TAAATAAATATCTATATAAATAGAAATAAATATTTTGTATAAATAAATGCCATAATAAATGGCAGAATATGTCAAGTTTTGGACCGCCAAAAACGGTTGGATCACGGTCAGCTCTCTGTCTCTTCTTCTTTGCTCCGGTCCAGACTCCTGAGGCAGCGGACCACGTCCTGCCCGAAGGCCTGGAGCTGCACCAGAGTCAGGTGTGCTGCCACCTGTATCTCATAGTCCCCTGGTAGCCTTAGGGCAACGGGGGTCGGTGAGGGCTGCACCACAGCGTCTGCTTGCACCTTTTTCAGCAACTGCAAAGGACACAAAAAAACATCAATACATTTGCCTTAAAGTAAGCATCATTTGTCAAGAAAGATTGATTTAGAATAAATCCCCCACCTTATTGACCTGAATGACAAGGTCTCTGATGTCAGCCTGTAGCCCGATCACTTTGTCATTGTTCTCCAGGCGAGGAGTGACGGAGCTCAGCAAGGCCCGGTGCAGCTGAAGACCCTCGGACATATGTCTCAAACAGGTCTCCTAAGAGGACAGAACACCAGGTCATTTTGTCTGTTTTTTTTTTTTAATCCATCATTTCATTTAGATAATTATTCCCCTAGAAGATGCTCACCAAAGAGTAGTTTTCTGACACGGCTTTGAGTACAGGAGCAGACGGGATTCCAATGGTTTTCGCAATCGTTGCCAGCTTTGCATTTTCAGTGGAATTGAGCTGTAGGGCCTGTGGTGGGGAGAGAGAGTGTAGAGATGTTATGGATCGATAGCAGCCTACATAAGCAAGCGAACAAAATGACTTTGTTTCATTTTTGGCCACAGGGGGCGCCAGAATCAATGAAATTGACAGATTTTGCAGCAGCTTTAAAGTAGCTGTGCTGCAATATAACCATGACATTTTGCAGATGAAATACTGACAGCATGTTAGTAATACACATATGATAATATTGCAAGAAAAATTCAGTGCCTCTTAAATCAATTATGTTTTGTTCTTCTCGGACTGTCATATTTGGCAGTGGTAAGCACCTTGACACTGGCTTCTAGCCCGCCATTAAACAAAAAAGAAGATGACACAGAAATGTCAGCTATCTGCGAACACAATGTGTGGCTACTGTGTGGGAGTTATTTCGAGTCCATGAAAGATTAAATTTGACTGAGAGCATTGTTTATTGTTTTCTTCAAAATGTCTCCAGTTACTGTGAATTCCTTCCGATATCGTGACAGCCTCCTTTAAAGCTTCAGAAGTACTCATTAAGTTGCATGTGAGCGTCATATTTTGGGTTCACTATTAGCTTGTTGGCGAGCTGTTGAGGTTGAGCTAATTTTAACTAGATTAATCTGGACGGTGGATCATATTATACAAGCTTATTATAGGCCTTGTATGTACCGTCTAACTTGTAAGGTAACTTGTAATGAATATATTCAAGTGGAAGTACCTTAATATTGTACTTAAGTGAAGTACTTTATGCAAATGAGTCTTGTAGCAGATTCATTACTGCTTAACAACAGACAGTGGCACATTCTTTACTCAAGTAGAAGTAGGCTACAGATGTTGTATAAAAAAAGACTCAAAATTCAACTAAAATGAAAGTAAAAGTAGAGAGTAGGCTATTATTTCTACCATCAATTTCTGTTCAAATCTAACTGAACCTCACGTCTAATTAATACAATTTAAAGACTAATAAACTTCAAGGTAGAGTCAGAAGGATATGTCTGAGCTTTTCGTAAACGCACCACAAAGACAGTTCCATCCCCAGGACGTCAATTAGCGACACTTTGTCGCGTCTTAAATAATCAATAATCGACAACCCCTCTTAAATGCATTAAAAACTAAAGTGACGAGCCTGTCTTGAAAATGTAAGGAGAAAAAAGTGCAGACATTTGCGTTAAAATTAAAAAAAAAAAAAGTTTGTCAGCTTAAGTACAGTAAGGTAAGAGGTCTTTGCAGTTCGTCGCTTCCCACCTCTGAGTAGCATTGCAACTAATAAATCATGTAATTAGTTTTACATGCAACACGTTTGTAATGCACACGATGACTGCTGCACAAATGAAGCGATGAAGCAGCCTGTCAGACCAGCACCAGGGCACAGTGCTAGCTTAGGCTCACCGACAGCAGCTCCGCACCCAACATTTTTACATCTAAACCGCAACAACAGCAAAAGAAAAAAAAAACCGCTTGCGCCGTCGTGACGCTGTCCGCTGTTCTCCTCACCTGTGAGTGGATGCAGGACGTGTGCGTGTCGGGAATGGCCTGCAGGATCTTCTCTATCAGGTCGCGGCTGATCTTTACCATCTCTTGAGATTGCGGGTCCTCAACAAGTGCGCCTCTCTCCGGCAGAGGTGCGCTGCGACCGAGCGTGGCCATGTAGCAGGGAAGGACGAGGACTGCTGCGGGAGGAGAAAAAACCGAAATGTCACCGCCGAGGCATCAAAACAATCGGCTTTATACATCCAGCACCAAGTGTGTCGGAGTGTGTGTGTGTGTGCTGAGTGAGGAAGAGGACAACAGGCGGAACAAAAGCCTTCCTCTCTCTCTCTCCTCAGCAGCTCCTCTGTGCCTGCTGCAGCACTGGGCATGTCTGTCCCCCCTCAGGCTAAAGAGCTGCAATGAGTTGAGAATAGTCTGTAATGTGAAACCCCTGAGCGCCCCCCCAAAAAAAGTCACTACAGCAGTTAAACATAGCGAATGTGAAAGTCTGGTCAAGATGTGAACTGAGAAGAAATATACCCTTCCCTCCTAAAAACAGCTCCAGATGTTTTGAAATAAACTTTACTAGCCTATAATACCAGTAAAGATAGTCCAGAGGCTGATGCTGAGCAGTTCCCCGAAGCCCTCCCTCGGAGCCTCTGTCTGCTGTGTTTGAGCAGGGAAGAGAAAGCAGCGTCTCTCAAGTATTACCTCACTAGCCTACTCACCAATCAGGATGTTCATGGCCTCTGCTCAGGAATGTCTTTAAGTATTGACCCTCAAGTGAAAGCTATCTATGATTTATAGCAAACTTATAGTGGTATATATAGCCATGTGAGGGTTTTCCCGCATGTGCTCATCTGCTTTCTACGAAATGTACAAGGTAAAGCCCACTTTTGAAGTTAAGTTAATGGGATTCATTGTGAATTGATAATGATCTATTGATTCAATTTAATTGGTCTACATTATTGATTTAATGTAATTTAATAATTGAATTTGGCTCAACGTGTGATGTTCTGTTGATTAGTAATTTAACAATGTGCGTCTCCCGATAACACATTTTTTAATACAATTTCTCGAACAAAATCCACCACAAGTCACTTGGTATAACATAAAATGAAACAAAATGGTTACAGAAAGACAGCAATTAAAGATTATTTCAAATAATATAGTGAGAATGTTTAAAAGAAGGATGTACCACAAGGATAAAAATGACACTCAAAAAAGAAAGAAAGAAAGTAAAGTAAAGAAAGGGGTGAGTCTGCTTCCAAAGTCACACAATCTCTCAATTTTTATTTTGGGAACTGGAATTCATCACAGACTTTTTATACTGATGTAACACAGCTCATAGTTTACATGAGTCTAGCCAGCTGCACAAAACTATCCTATAGTTAAACATAAAGAGACAGAAAGGAAACAGGCATCACCTGACACCAGTCGGACGGAAATTGAAACTGGAAGTGTTTAAATTCTTTCTGAAATGTCGGACTTTTGAGAGAAACCTTCTGTTTTATTTTCTCATGACGTCTGTGCTCGTCCTGCGTGTTTTTGGGCCACCAAGACACTTGCAAGCAGGATGACTTGTGGCTTTTGCCTTGTCATTAATAGACTGGGAAATGTATCATCTTACAGGAACACATACTGTGTAAGACGGTAATAATTGTGGTAAAAAAAATAAGATAGGAGCACAAATGACTGCTTAGAGACTGAAGGTTCTTTGATCTGAACAGGTGATTCAGGGATAGAGAATTCACCAGAATTTATGTACATACAAGCACAGAAAAATGGGCAGTGGAAAGACAGAACAAGGTTTGATAGGTACAAGAGTGCCATCTGGTGGGAACATGTGTTATGCTATATATTTTAGTATATTTCACTCAGAAATACATGTATCTCAGTTCAAAGTGCAGTCAAAAGCAATTTCATTGCTGGAAAAATGTGCGACAAAACGCTGATGTAACACTGATTTATTCCATGTGATTTCAGTTGGTTCTTGCCATAACAGAATAATTCAACATAATGAGAAATACTGTTATGTGCTTTGTTATCGGGAGTTAGATGAGAAAATTGATGCCACTTTCATGTCTGTAAGCTAAGGTTAGTTTAGCTTAGCTTAGCATAAAGACTGGAAGCAGGGGGAAGCAACTAGCTTGATTCTGTCCCAAGGTTAAAAATCAGCACCTGCCAAAACCTCAAAGATCACTAATTGGCATGTTAGAATTGTTTGTTTAATCTGTTCAAAAACTGAAGATGTAGTTTTGAGGTTTTCAGGCGAACATCAGGAAGTTTCCTGGAAGTCACTGCCCCCCGCCAAGAAATAGTCCCGTATATGATCTGGTAAATCAGCCACCTCTAAAACTCACTTATTAGCACATTATTATTTGTTTGTTTGTTTAATCTGTGCAATAACTGAAGTAGCAGTTCTGATGTTGTCAGGAAAAAAAGACATCAGGAAGTCATTGCCCCCAACCAATAGTCTCATTTCTGACCCCCATAAAACCACCCCTTGATATTTTCATGCGTCAGAGATCAGAGAGGTGCTGATTTACATCTTTTACATTCAGGCAGACCCATGCTTGCTGTTTCTTTATGTCAAGCTAAGCTCCAGCTACGTTATTGATTTTCGCACCCACCTTTTTGCAAGAAAATAACATATTTCGTTTCTGCCCCTAGTTGTTCATTAAAACCTAATTTCATTCCAGACATACTGTTTGCCATTCTGTTGAGAGTTACTGTATGTAATCACCTCATAGGTTAATCCGCAGCCTCCATTGTGGAAGATCGGTTTGCTTCATGCTCTGACACGAGGGCCCCTTGATCAGTCATTGTAGCTACGTTACATCTGGCATGCTTGACAGGCTGTGAAGTGAAGCCGTCAAATCTGATCCCTGAAATCCACACTGGTCTGACCTCCAATCAATCCTGCACATGAAAGGAGGGCATTATTCACTGCTGAGGCTTCGCTCCGTGGCCCCGACAGTGACCCAGTTGGAAACACTATTTGGTTGTCGCGGTGGAACAATGTGCTAGCTCGCCTCTGGCTGTGCAGAGAAAGGCTATAAAAGTCTTTCCTGCCTTTTTAACCATTGAACGCATCCACTCTGACGCTTGATTTAATCCATTACACAGTGTCCCCTTTCTGATTGTATCTGATTGTTGCATACCTATCATAACAAGAAGTGGAAAGATATCTGGTGCATGGAGTCCGTGACATTTAGCGTGTTAAGAGTTTAGCATAAGGTTCTGCAGGGAAGAACAAGGCTCTGCTTTTCAACAGGCATTGTAAAGATGGACCTTAAAGAAAATATGGAGGGGTTGAAGCGTTCTTAAGGGATTTTAAGATGGCAGGCTAAATCTCTCGTTTTTGTGACATATAGATTCTTTGTCATGTTACATTACCCAGGCATTTAAGTACATGAGTTTAGGGAGCCATTAAGAGTGCATGTTAAAGGTGCACTATGCAAGCATTTAGGTTGAACACATTCAAGATTTCACTAAAATCCTCAATAGAATGTGAAAGAATAACAGTCCTAATGTTATGACCTCTATGAAGCCTGGATCACTTGCTGCATGGCTAACTGAGCTAACTAGCCAACAGCAGCTACAGTTGGAGGTTACTCTGGTGGTATGCTGCCACCTTTTGGTTAAGAGTATGAATTCAACAAGTGGCCAACACTTACATACTGCACGTTTGAAAAGAGGCATTACAGCGAATCCTGGGTCCAGAGACCACTTCTAATTTTCAAGTTAAAGTGTCAACCTCAAATGTTTTCTTCTTTTTAAACATGAATACTATTAATCTGCAATGGTCTAAGTAGATAAGCAAATACCTTCTAAAATGTTTGTAGTGAAAGCATTTGGCCTAAAGGAATTGATATTAATTCAGCTCAATATTAACTGTAGTGTTCATACAGGACTGAAATCCTGTGAACAAGAGCTGTGCTGAAATACCAAATGTGTTCCCACCCTTCAAACACTGAATTCTAGTTATTTTTTCCCTCATTAAAGCAGCTACAAAGAACTGTCATTGATGTTGATTCTGGTGTCCTCTGTGGACACAAATAGTATGAGCACCAGGACCCCCTGTTAAAAAGATCTCAATCTACTTAGCATGGGCATTTGTTTTGGAAGCGAGTGAAGTTATTGGCATTTCCAAGTAATATTATGTCTTCATAATAACAAGCCAGCAACAAGGTACAGCTCAGTAGCAAGGCCAACATAAAATGTTATGTTATAAGCCACTTTGTTCTGCTGCGGTTACAGAAGTATCCACTGCCGCACCAACAGACAACAGAGCAGCTTCTCTCCTCAGGCTGTGAAATTACTCAATTCATACTCTTTTCTTCTCAGCTTTTAATTTTAGACTCCAACCCAATCGTAGGCATTAACAAAACCTGTAAAGAAATGGCCAATCTCCTCGCTTATGTCCTCACGTGTTTATGTAGATCATATAGAAGCATCAGTATTAAAACACCTGTGAAACAGTCTTCACAACCAGTTCAAAGTTCCTTGTGGTACATTTAAGGTGCAAATCAGGACAGTTTTCAAATAACATGCACTGAGTCGTGGGTCAGATCCAAACACAAGTTGTAATGGTTACATGACAAGACTGATACCACTAATCAAACAGGACGTCCAGGTTCAGGCTCTTTCGAAACCCGAGTTTGAAGAACAGACTGTTTCACGTGATTGCACATCGCTTAAGAGTCAAGCTGAGCTGTTCTTTCACTCGGGAAATGACAGATGAAAAGAATTGCAACATGTGTTTTACTTGGAATACAGCCCCAGTCAAGAGGATGTGTTTTCCTCAGAGGAAGGATATTTGGATAGGAAATTGCTCAGCAGAGGATTTTACAGGAAACATGATTTGTAAGTTCATAACAACTCTTGCTTGGATACCCCACACCTCCGAATCAGCTGAATTCTTAACATATCAGCACACCTCTCCTGTGTAATCTTCTGACTCTGCTATTCTTCGGAATTTAAACAAACTGGAAAATCAATTCATATGTTCTCGTTCCCAGTTTGGTTTCATGGATTTCGCAAGAGATGATCAGTCCCCGATGGTACATTATCCAGACTGAGAACCTTGACCTACATTATGGTTATGTCACTATAGATAATAGATAACAGCTCTGAATCTAGATTTAAATTGATTGTCTACAGGGTAATTATGAATCTACATCCATATCTATGTACTGTCCAATTGTTATATAGCACAATAGTATATTGTATAAAATACTTATTACAGCTGTCAATTATCACATTTCATCCCCTGTGCTTTAACTAGTAAATCCATGTAATAATCATTATATGTCTAAAGTAAAACTGAAATATCCATTTAATGTGTAGTAGCAGTCACCTACACCTCTTTTATGTGTGACATTTAAAGATACAGTGTGTAGGACTTTGAGGACTTTAAGTGGTTTCTATTAGCAGGAAATTGAAAATAATATTCAGAATGATTTTTTTGTATGTGTGTAATCACCTGAAAATAAGAACTGTTGAGTTTTTGTTATCTTAGCCTTTAAATTCTTCCATAGACTCTGCCATGTTTCCACAGGAGCACAGAAAAAAAGACAAACCACATACTGGCTTTGAAGACGCCTTTTGCACCTACACACTTGTTCAACTTAACATTTTGACATGATATTATAGTACGATACATCGGTTTACGTGTAGTAATACCTGAATATGGAGATCTTTATGCACACTGAAAATGCTGGTACATGGATTGGTAAGCTCAAACAAGAATGGATTACCAGCCTGGCAAAGCAGGTAACTGCCCTCAGTGAAGGTCCCAGGTCGCTGGTTGGTGAAAATAAGCAAGATTGTAATTTACCCTGTTGGTTACGCATATTTGCTTATGCCGCATGCTGCAACTGCCTTATCACCTTTAATACTTCAGTTATTAATATGATTAAATTTTATGTATTCTTAAAGTTTGAGTTAAATCCAATTTTCACAAACTAACTCACAGCAAACCTGTTGTGTGGTAGTACTCAGGTTGTGTTCTGTTACTCTGGGTTGGGAGAAACGAGTGTTTGGGGGCTGCAATAGGGTGCCCACATCTCATTTTGCTGTCAGGGCTTATTGGTTGCCTAATTGTGGCCCTGTCTTGAAAAGTCTGCTGTTACGATCTGCATTTTTGGTTTTGCCTGCACATACTGTGTTAACACTGATGTACATTTATTACAAAAGCACATTTGAATAATAAAATGTTTATCTCGAAACATTTAAGATAAAGAAAGGTATTTTCCTAACACATACACACTCTCCACAACAGGGGGTGCTGTGTCACACAAAATGAAGGCAGGCCTTTAAGACAGTGTGTTCTCCTGAGACAAACCATCACGGGCGGTTGACATCCACCCAAAGGTCATCCATCTCACTCCCCCCAGAAGCAGCATCTTAGGTGTAGCATACCCATTTTTGGGCTAAAAGTGGAAATCAGGTGCCCATATGGACTCTTGCTGGGAGACCCCATGTGATCACAGGGCCTGGAAACAATTTCACCTGCAACCCAATCCCAAAGCGGGCCGCGCTCTGTGGGATTGGATGAGTCACCTTATCCCCCACTTTGTGTCCCATTACCCAGCAGTTGTAATGCTCACACCAGTGTAACGTGTCTAAGGTAGCAGGCGGGGCAAACTGAGCTGGCCTGAAATTTAAATTAACCTCAGCGACATTTATGTGTGCCGGGGAACAGAGGTGTTACATTACCAGTACCCTCACTCCTGCCATGCACACACACTTGTCGTACATACAGGTGAACAAAGGAATGCGCGCACCCAGATACATAAGCTGTAAGAAATAGAGAGCAACACATGTCTGTTACTAGTTCTGTGTTTATCTCCTCTGGTGGTGAGCCTTTCTTAACAGTGGCTGGTTTCAAAGCCACCGTGAGAGTCTGTTATCAAAGGACAGAGGAAAGGAGGGAGCTGTGTGTGTGTGTGTGTGTGTGTGTGTGTGTGTCAGGAAATGTCAGAGAGAGAGGCTTACCATCTATTTTTCAGTACTGTTGAACCTCCTGCTCGTCATGGGAGGCTGTACCTGGGCTTCCTTAAGATTAACTCTGTCAAGATCAGTATCATTGTTTTCTGTAAAACAGACTCAGCCCATTCATTGAAACTGTGGAGCATGGACAACAAAAAAAAGTAACACGCAGAGAAAACGTCTGTCACAGACAACCACCTCTAAATTTGTTCTTGGAGGATAATAAGGGAAATAATATCAATACATGATTTAGTGAAAGCCATGTTTTCCTTACACCTTTCTTTTTGTTTTCTTAAAAGAAATTGTTTGACATTTTGGTCAGATTGATACCACTCTTGCTAAAGAAGAAGATACAGCTATCAGCTATTATTAGCTAGCTGTTACAACAGCTTACAACGTACAGCTCACCCTTCAGTGTTCATGTGTGTTGGAATTATGTTGTGTGTTGCTACATCTAGCGAGGAACTGAAGAAAGAAGATTTATTTGTTTTCTTATATTATATATTCAATTAAAATTGGCCATTTAGCTTTGTAGAAGCTTAAAGACTGGTATAGCTAGCACACCTTCAGTGAATGGTGGCAAAATACACCAACCAGCACATCTAAGGCTAAGCATAATTAATTAAACTTTCCCTAAAGAAAATAAATTCTAGCCAGCGGCATTGTAATCACCGTATTTTGAGGTAACATAATGGTTTTAACATCCGAAGACACACCGATGTACCATGCTGTTGCTAACTAGCTAACTAATGAACTTTAGCTCTCTGCCGCTCAAAGTGGAAGATTGATCGATGTCATGTTGGCTGTCACTGCTTGAAATTGCTTGGTTAATGCCAAATAAGCAGGCTTATTTTTTGTTTTACAGGACGAAAACATGATTAGATTTTGACATAAGAATACAAAGATGTTTATTTCTTGGGGGGTGTGCGGGTAAAAAGTCACTCCAATCACCAAAATGGATCATTCATGAATTTAGAGCACTGTATGAACATAATTTTCTGATCTTCAGAGTCAGCCTACCACATTTGGAGACAGAAGCTTCATAAACAGTTGAAATGGCAGTCGACTAGAAGGTGATTTAACCCAAGTAATTCAACACACATACTGTAAGCAGAGAAGAGTGAGCTGTTAATGCATGCATTCATTTCTGTATGTCTTTTCGTAGACGTATTGTTACGGTAGTACGACTCACCATCTCTTAGATTGTCATTCTGCTGATAGCCTCTTCCAGTGAGGAGTTCCAGAAGAGTCTATAAATGTTGTTTTATAGCACATAATCGATAGAGAAAGCTTTTCTTTCGTATGTTTTCTGACAACTCTGCTGTTTTGAACAGCCCCATAAAAGACCCAGGATGTCTCCAAAAGGTTTGAATCGTAACTTAGCAGGTCATTTCTTGGAAGCAATAACTTCCTGTCTCAGATAGATAATCCTGCAAATAGCCCCCACGACACATTAAATTATAGGGTTTTTTTAGACAAATTAAGCACACGCAACATGAAATTTTAATTATTGAGCTTTAGAGGAGCTTGCAGACAGGTTTTGTTACCCATGGACAAATCCAGCCAAGCTTGTTTCCAGTCTTATATGCTACGCTAAGCTAACCTTCTGCAGGCTACAGCTACATATTTATTGAACGCAGAGGGTGGCATCAATCATCTTGTTCAAATCTGCAAGAAAGTGAATAAGTGCATAACCCAATATGTCAAACCATTCCTCTAAAGACTGAGTGCTGCATTTAGGAAAGAGGCAGTCTAAGGACAAGGTGGAGCTGACTTTGGCTGCTACTATGAGCACTATGAACCCTCAGCGAGCCGCCCAAGGGCATTTGGAAAGTGCTTTACCCGAGCAAGGGTGAACCAGGCAGCAGAGGGGGCAGCTGATCCCCTGTGGCATTCTCCCTAAATTTCTCCTCAAGAACTGGGTCACACAAGATGATGGGTACATTCCCAGACCCTCTTCTCAAGTGTTTTTATGGTCACCATAAATCATTGATTGGTCTTGCTCTGCTCTAGAGACATTTGTGTGTCTGACACAGGGAAATCCTTGTTGACAAACCAGTTCCCACATCTTCAACATCAAATTGGATTATTCAGCACATGGTCTTTCTTACCTTGCTCTGTGGGAAAGACACAAGCTTATTTTAGAGCACAGTCTGATTGAGGATTAAATTACGCCTCTGCTCAAATACATTTACCTTTGCGTGGTCTCCGTTTGTATTGACAATCTGATTAGAAGAGGCACAAATGCGTCCCCTCTTTGCCACAATATGGTGAAATTGGAGATTCACAACCCCAGCAACTCTTCCAAATGGATGAGCAGGTCATAAATGTTATTTGGAAAACCCATGAGAGTGACCTCATCCGACAACATGGCTCCTAGAGGCACCCTGGGTGCTTATTAAAAGGCATGGCAAAGCATAAAAAACAGCAGAGGTAAAGGCTCCGACTTCATAACTACATAAGATCATGAAGGACTCCTCTGTGTTCCCTGAATTACTCTGGATGAAAATATGAGAGTAATAAGTGATTGCTGAAGGGCTTATCCAAACAGAATATGAAAGACTTGTACCCGTTCTGATTGTAAGTCTCACTCCAGCTCTCTCTTTTGATTTCATAGCAGCCGAACGGCAGTAACCTCCAATTTCCTACTTCTCGAATCAACCTCTCTGACAATTAGATGATATTGCGCAGAGAGTTATTGGCTTGTGACTTAAGACTGGGATGTTAGCATATTATGCTGATGAGTAATTCCACAGCCGCAGTGTGTCTCTGATACCAGAAAAAGATTGAAGGCCATGTCTTTGTAAGGTTTTCTTCAATCAGGTACATATCTATTTACCCGCCATCATCTCTGGGTGAGAAGTTCTTCCTTGTCCTACAACATCCTACATCCCTGCATTTGATAGACAGTAACTTTCAACGGGAGTCCTTCTGTGGTCTATAGATCATTTATGGATCCCACTGGTTATGAGGGTGAGCTAGCAGAGGTTTCCTGTCAAATACTCTTAACATACAGAAGCAGCTTGGAGCTTTGCCGTTCTCATCAGTATGGAGCTCTGGTAGAGTAGCTCCTATCAAAAACATCCCAGAATAACTGATGAGCCCCTCATCATGCCGCAATCTGATTCATCAGCAAAGTGAGCTGAATATGCATCTACTAAAGAGTGATTTATATTTTAAGTAGTGTATGTACTTCTTCATTTTTTGTGAGACAGACGATTGAGTCGAGTAAGAGAAACCCCCAAGAAAACAACAATTTAAATGGAAAACATCATTTTACTTGGAATATACCAGTGAATACCGTAAGGGTGTTAATGGAAAACGGTTGTACATGGAGTTCTGCATTCTACTAGTGCCTCTCCCATTTAACATATCACTGTCTGACGTTGCATCCTGGATTGTCTGTCTGCAAGCTAGATGCTGCATCAATCGAGGTGCATGCACCACTGGATAAATCCCATTTGTATCCCATATTCGGAGTTCGTCAAAACAAATACTGTTGCTTTTTCTACCTTATCGCACAGACTAGACCATCATCCCAGCCACAAAAAACTCCTAATGGGTCGCTGAGAGATTAATTATTCATCAGGGGTAGGTTGCATTGGCCTGGTTTTCTTGCGCAGGCACATGTCTTGTTGCCCACCTTGGCTCCGTAAAAACAGCTGGGAAAAAAACAAACATCTGAGACTGATGACGACAGTAGTCGCAGGTTGTAGCTCCATCCTGTTTGGTGTAGGTTACCACTTCAAGTCCCATGTGTAGCTCCATCATCCCTATACCACAGTACTAATGGTGGAAGACTCCTCCGACTTGCCCTGCTTGCTAGGCAGCGACTTGAGATACTCCAGGTGTCTGCGGGCATCCTCCTGATTAGCCCTGACATAGTAGACCAGGTAAGAGATGACCATGGTGAACCAGCCGAACATGACGACCAGCATGGCCACATCTGTAGTCCTCTTCATCACCACACATAGGTCTATGTCTGGTGCCAACAGGAAGGAAAGTCCTTGAACTCCTATTTCTTCAGGATCTGAAGTCTGGCACACAATGCCTTTCAGCGAAGCAGGCTCCAGGTCCACGCGAGGCAAGGCCATCTGCAAGTTGCAATCACAATGCCATGGATTGTTTGTTAGGTTGGCGCGAGCCTGCAGGCCTTCGAAGGCCTCAGAGTTAAAGTTTACTAACTTGTTTGAAGAAAGGTCTAGAAATTGTAATGACGAGCCCAAGCCTCTAAATGCCCCTGGCTCTAACTGGCTTAATTCATTATGTGATAGATCCAGTTCAACCAGATGGGGTAAACCTGCAAAAGCATTCGTTGGGACTGTTGTGAAGAGGTTGAAGTCCAGGTAGATGTGGCGTGTGTCATTGGGGATATCCTGGGGGATCTCTGTGAGCTGCAGATTGCTGCAGCGCACCGTTTTTCCACCACTGTCGCTCTCAGAGCAGTAGCAGCTCTTGGAGCAACTGGTGGCAGCATGGTGGAAGCAGAAGGTCATCAGCACCAGGCTGTGCAGCAGCAAACACATGACCACTGAGTGGCGCAGCAGCCAGTCTGCAGGTAGGGACATCTTGAAATACGGGCATGCTCCAGGAAGGATCACCTGGGTGCAGGAACAGGAATACACATCAACCTCCCCAGTAGCTGTTGAACCTATGACATAAAAACAGCAGAAAGTCACATTAGCAATGGTGATTCAAGATTCAATTATTCAAAGGTTTATTTATCACATGCAATTGTACAAGTACAGCAGCAGTTAATTGTTATTGCAACCATACCGTAGACTGTGCAAAAAATCGTGCAACCAGAAAATAGATTTACATAAGAAAATAAACTGAAAAATAAAATGACAGACTAA
>OMLP01001743.1:28488-40988 GCA_900302685.1 Spondyliosoma cantharus
AAAAAAAAAAAAAGACAAAAAAAAAAAAAAAAAAAAAAAAAAATATATATATATATATATATATATATATATAATATATATATATATATATATATATATATATATATATATTATAAACAAGAATTAGATAAAAGAAGACAACTCTTTGAAAAAAGAGAAGTGCAGATTGTACAGTAAAATATTTTTCTCTTGCAGAGCATTGGTGATTAATGATGTTCTTTAGAGTCCATTTGCTGCAGAAATAGGGGGTACAGTATCTCGTCTAATTGCAGTGAGAAAGCAGCGGGAATGCTGCACACTCATTTCAGCATGTTGTTGACCAGAAACAATCGCGCTTCTGTTGGATTTCCGAGAAAAAGTCTGAGGATCAGACATTCCCTTCATACTAGCACAATAAACGAGCTCAGAAAATCCTTTGGTGTCACTGTGCCTCTTTTATAATTGACATCCCTGCGATGCAGGGCTATTTCAGTACACAGAGACTGGCATTAACATAGTGATGTGACACCACGAGGAACAAAATGTTCCGAACAAAACATGAAACCAGCTCCATTTCACATGAAAGTGTAAATAAACGATCTTGCCAGTTCTTTCTAATACTATAGCTGCTGTTGTGATGCAACAGTTTTAGTAAAAGTGACCATTAAAACTTTGTGTTCGTTAAGCTATGTAGTCTCTAGTCCATAAGGTAATTTAGTCAGAAGTGCAAGTAACACAAAAGGTAAAAGCTCCCCTGCATGTCCTGTAAATTACACTTTATATTTTGTATGCAAGCCTTTGAAAATAGCAGCTCTACCCACCCTAACACACTTCATTAATAGCTGATCAGGGCTACCTCCTATCCTGTTACTAATCCTCTTAGGGAAAAACTCCTTAAGTCAGTGTAGCATCAGTGTTGGCCACCCAATCCTTTTGTCGGGGTAAATGCTAATGCTATAAACAGCACAGAGGCCAACAAAACAGACAATGTGATGGCCTGTCTCCTTTGAGACAAAAAGGAGCCACGGAGTTCAACCAGACTTCTTAATTTCTTCAAAATGGCTTCAGACTGGGCAAGATCCACTTACCAAGATTAAAAAATGAAATCGATCTCTAAGTACCTCTAAGTATCACATGACGTTGGGGGGTAGAGGACAGAGTGTAGTAGCGATGGCGGTGTGTATGTGTGTGTTAGGGGGACAGATGATTTGTCTACGAGACACAGCTAATAACACTCATTGTGTTACGGCAGTTTACAAGATGCCTGCCAGACAACCCCAATAATGAGCCATTGGGGGAGATGGAGGCTGATGCATCGGAGCAAAACACAGTTGAAGCCTCTGCGATTAAGAAGCTGTTTATCCAGACATCTTCATTGAGGCAGAGCAACTTCGAAAGGATTTCCCCTCTGTGTCAGCACGGTGCATGAGAAAGTAAAATAGCATGACAGACGTAGCTGAACACCCAAGGAAATAAAAAAATTGTCTTGCCTGAGCTAACTGGGAAGCATTAAGCTCCTGTAAAGGCTATACTTTTCCCGTCACACAGCATGCCAGGCTGGTATTTCCCTGAGAGATAATGGGGGAGCAGAAGTCGAGGGCTGGTGACAGAGGAGGAGAAAACATGTGGGCAAGGGAGGAAATTAGACACACTGGCACGACGTTGTGAGGGAAAGACTGGTATCAAGAGGATTTTAAGGAGAGGGGTAACATTACGATAACAACGCGGAGAGCAGTGCGTGACACTAATGAGATATCGAGGAAGGAGGGAAGGGGCAAATGTGAGTGAGTCAAAGGGACAGCTGATGAAGACAGCTGGCAGTGGAAGAATAAAGGCGACAGGAAGGAGGAAGGTGTCGCCTACGGATGAGATAAACAAGAGTGGGTGAGTTGCAGGGTGGGGCGACCAGTATAAGTGATTTTCAGAGAGAAAAATACTCCTCAAAAGGTATTTTACTAATGGTCCACACCCTAGTAACAAGACGGAACCCATCTCAAAACCATACACTGTAAATGCAATAAATCAGTCGGCCTCTAAATCATATGGGGTCTTTGTCAGTGCGACAAATAACTCTCCCACTTTTTATTTACACAATAAATGTGTCGCTCTGGAAGCCAAAAGGTCAGTCTCCTGCTTCATAAATTCACTGCTGTCAGTGCTAAACTAACAAGTCCCTGCCAGAGATGATTCAAGGGGCCGTAATTTGGACTCGAGAGGCATCAAAATGCAACCCAAATTTACCATGTTAATACACCTCGTGACGTGGCGCTCCTCATGCATGAGTCTGACCTCTTCGTGGCATCACATCACAGCTGTAAGCATTGCATGAATGGCAAATCAGCCCCTGGTTTCTAGTTATCAATGAGGAGGGAGGAGGGTGGGGGCAAGGTGGAGTGTTTGCATGGCAGAAAAAGGAAACAGGAAAATAAAGCATCCTGGACATCTTTGCCTTGAGAGCTTTTAATGCAACTGTAATCATATTCCAGTGCTTTTAGCTCCATCCACTCCCGATGCCTTACTCAATGCCCATCTCGATTACTACAGAGGCTCTGTCTGTTCATTAGAGCACACCACTGCGCTTGGCAGATTTCCCACTTGTCCTGAAGACCCCATTTTTTTCCCTCCCTCACAGATAGAATAATGTCGTTGAGTTAACAGCACACTGTTTGAGGGGGGCAGTCAGCTCTTTTGAGGGGCGTCATGTCATTAAAAGGTACAGTGGGTCAGAGATCTCAGTATCTCTCTCAGTCAGTTTAACTTAAATATTCGCATTCTCAATGCAAACTTCAAAACTAAAGCAACACTCATCTAAATCACTCTCATCTCTGTTAATCACAACACGAGCTGAGCACATTTAAGATGCAAAATTAAAGCCTAGCAGTGGGTTAAGTATCAGTTCCTGCTCAAATTTAAAATTCTGCTCATATTGCAACAAGCATCTGGTGGGAAATTAACTCAAAAGGACAAGAGATAAAGGCGATGCCTCGCGGGAACTGATACCCTTGTTAAGTTTGTCTTTCATCCTGTTTTAGTCAGCACCATCCGCTGCTTGTTTTTCCAGCGAGGAAACTGCATTAAACACTGGAGAGAAAAAAAACAAAACAGTTGCCCTTTTATGGATTAAATCCCAAAGAACACACATGATCAGACACAAAACACACTCACGTCTTTGCCGCGTTTCCTCTCCTTTTCATGATGCGTTTCTCGGCAAGTGCCCGACAGTAAGCTCTTCCGGCTGATCAGAAGCGCACACAAAGCAAGCGGCTCTGTCGGTGTTTTGGTTCGCTTCCATCAGGTCCTCTCTCGCAGCTCGTTAAACTTGTGCTGAGAGCCGCTCTGGCAGCCGCGGAGCGCCACTGGAAACCCTCCTGCAGTTCGAGGCTCGCTCGGCGCAGCCTTTTAGTTTCCACGCAACCAGAAAACTGGGCAACATTGCTGGAGCCAGCGCGAATTGACAAGGACGCAGGGCGAGGGCAAGGCTGTCACTGAAGGCGGTGTCTCGCCGACCCTGATCCTGGATGTGACACATACACACACGCAGACACACACACACACACACACACACAAAAATAATGACAAAAATAAATAAATAATGGAAAGTTTAAAAAGGCAGGCACATGGCGCGCAGTGCATTTACGCACCGACGGGAAGCCTTAATGGCTGGAAACACTCACTCCCATGCTGAGAGCATTCATGCAAATATGTCATGGCGTGACTGATTACACTCATTCATATGCAGCTGTTGATTGCTGCGGGTGCCGTGGATTTGATGTGCATGCATCAGGTGCCAGTAAAGTAAGCAGCACCCCTCCCTCACATACACACACACACACACACTCTTTCTTTCTTTCTTTCTCTCTCTCTCTCACACACACACAAAGAGAAGTGATCTCATTCAAGGCTCATACATGGAGCGGTTGGGTTGGCACACTACACTAATCGCTTTTGATCTGAAGCTTGTTGTTTCAAACATGCAGCCCGGCTGCCAGGGCGGTGGATCTCTGGCCGTCTCCAGGCCTTTTTCCTGCCTGCTGCCAGCCGATAAGGGGAGCCCAATCAAATCCACTATGAAAACAGACGTGCATGGGCACTGGTAGAGGAGAGTCTGCCAAGCGGCAAGTCATAAGGTATTAATGGAATTAAAATCAATAAGGTGGGACACTCCACCCAAATTCCCTCCATGGTTCTCTGGAACCACAGACAATGAATGATTGACTGCAGCTATACAGTCTTTCTTTCTTTTCGTGCTTTCTTTCCTAGGACTGACCAACTGGGTAAAGCTTGTAACTACCCTGGGCCCCAGACCAACAAGAGCCCACAGACCCCAGTTTGCTGGTGTGGCCATTGCTTTGTGGTGATTTGATCACTTGCATTTTTTGTTATTTCGATAAAACAAAATGGTAAGGGATGGTATAGGTTCCTTTTGTATTTTTTATTTTTTTTAAACAATCTTGAGGCACCTTGTCAATTCTAGTTTTAATTGTCTTTAGTTTGGCCATTGATTGTACAGTACTTGCAATCATTTTGTCCAGTGGCGGACTAAGGATGTTTAAGGGGCAGGGGCGGGAAAAAATAAGAAGGGCACCACATGTATGTGGGGGGGGTTGGGGCTAAGAAAGTCATATATTCAAAAGAAAGGGCACTTCTCCACTCTAGAGGGCACTTTATTATGTTCAATCTAACGTGCATCGACGAGGGCACTTCTGTGGCGTTTTTTTGAACATGTGGCACCAGGTGATCGCCCCTGAATCCACCAGGGCTTTTGTCTAATATTGTCCAATAGTGGAGTCAAATAATAGCCTTTTAACCAAGTCTTTTTATTTTATTTTTTTGTAATTTTAGACCATCTAGTTTGAAATTCTTTTGGACCTCTCAGTTGTGCCACGAAGGCCACATCTATTGTTGCTGTATTATCCTAATAAAATATATAATTTCCTCAAATTTGATGACTAATATTCTACTTTGATGCATGCTTGATATATAAAATTATTCATAATCCCTCACCCTCTCCTCTTAGAAGATGCCTGGTCTATCCCTGTGGTGGCAGGACTAATAGGGTTGATTGAGTTCAGTGAGACATCCTTTGGTCAATCTGCTTTCTGTAATGTAGTGGGGGAGTGGACCTCATTAGCAGCAAACATTTAGGACTGAGAAAGCTTTGTGGTTTTAAAACCATCCTCAAGCTTTGGCACAACATTTCCATCTCAATAATTACCCTTTATGTAATGTATTTGTCATAAAGATTATATTTACTATCCCACACAGATGGGCTTTTATGTTTTGTGCTGCTTTATGAAGTGTATTTTCTATTCTGTGGTTTTTCATCCCTGCAAACAGATGCAAACTAACTACAGGCCAACTTGAGTGCAATTACTTCTAACAGTGCTGACCCTGCAAAAAATAGGCTCCAAAATAAATACAGGGCTCCACAATGCAATGGGCGGTCATACTGGGTTATTGGGCCTCCCTGTTTGATGTTTAGCCCTCTGAATAAAGGCTTTTCTCATTAAGTTCAGGCTGAACTGTTCAGGTCTGTGTTACTTTGGTCTTGTTGCTGTTACCATCAGAGAATACACGTTGGCCATCTCTGCAGTGTCTCTGACTGTTTTAATGCAAGTTTTGTTTGCCTGTGTGACACGGTAGGTCTGGATTGATTGATTGTCGCAACACATCTGTGTGTATCTCAGTCCTCATGAGAAGCACATACAACGTGGCGCTCATTGTTGCCTGCTCGCTATTCACTCCTTTGACAGCCCTGAGGTTATGGAGCCGCTCTTGTCAATTAGAAGACGACGAGATAAGTGGAAGAGCATATGACAGCGAAACAGCAGAAAATAGGATTACTGTCCTCATGGAGAGAGAGGAGAGTGCACTGAGAGTCTTCCCCAACCTTATCAGATTACTTCAAATGCTCCGCTGAGGTTGTAAGCTAGACGGGCGCTGTGTGCATTATCAACCAAGCATTAGTCCTGATAGACTACACTTTCAAGTGGATCAAAGTGTCTTTTTTTTTTTACAACTTCTTCTCTTTTTTTTTTTTACTCCTCATGCTCTCCTCTTCAGCCTGTCGAGTATGGCAAAGCAGGGCTAGAGCTTCCTCACTGTTACCCTGATACATGGGCAGGTGGCATACCTGTGAGCTAACATTACGCCAAAGGGCTGAGCGGGACTTTGCCTGTGAAAATACCAGAGTTTTTCTACAATGTCGCTTCAACAGAGGATGGGAATGTGATGCCATTAGGGTTCTCTGTGATGCAGCGGTACAAAAGGACTATTAATGAGCTCTCTCGCTTTCATTCTCATTTTCTTATCCTTTGTCTCGCCCGTTCACGCAAACACACATACACGCATATATATTTAAGCACACACACACACACACACACACACACACACACTCTGGCTCCCAGCTTACTCCTCGTCCCTGTGCAAGATCAAAGTCCTGCCTTGTCTTTGTGAATACAACATTACCCCGCTTTATTTATTTATTTCCTTCGCCAGTCTTGAAGCTTTTAATCAAAAACGGTGAGAAAGGTGTATTAAAAGCATTTCCCATCTACCGCCAGTAACGGGGGGGGGTCGCCTCACCTCATCTTTCCTGTGAAGAGCCTCGTCTTTGAAGTCCGATACTATTGACATTGAGGAAACAAAGGACTGGCAATATGAAAGTGTTGTAGATATTCATAGATCCTTGAATTCCCCACTGGCAAAGCTATTGCTGGCTTAGCCTTGTCAAAAGCTTCCAACGTGCAGATCAGAATCTTGAGCAGCAGCAGATTATGAATGACTTTTTTTTTACAGGTATGTTCCAAGTGGTTGTTGTTGTTTGTGGCTCATGATTTCTTGACATTTCCCTGAAATGTGTTGGGGAATCTGCTGTTTTTTGAATGTTGAAATGTTTTTTCTTTTCTTGTTCCTATAGTTACTAATATCCTTCACTGTGTAGAATTATGTACGTACACACTTTGACACTAGAAGGCTGTTTTCATATTAATCTACTGAAAGTGTACATTTTCTCTGTGCTCATTGGAAATCTGATTTTAAAGAGGCAAGGCTACATATCTACAACACTACATACGTATATATGTATATAGGTGCAGTATGTACGTATGTATACGATATATAGCATACCATCACCAAAGATTCTACAATTAATCTTGTAGTGCTCATGACTGTTCTAGGGATGTCATCGTCAGTTAATTTTGCTTTAGATAGCCCAACCAGTAAGTAACGGGTTAAATATAAAGGGAAAAAAAGCACAAAATGACAAGAAATATAAGAGATTGTTTGGTTTAACATCTGATCTGATCTGATGACTCCACCAAACATCCAATCTCATGGTGACGCTAGAGGAAAGATCAGGGGATCACAAAAATCTGTTAGCTTTATCTACTGGTGAACATAAAGATATGTACAACATCCTTCATGGCAATCCATCGTGCAGTTGTTGAGATTTTTTCAGCTTAGACCAAAGTGGTTGACCAGCCAACGGACGGATGAGCTGACCACTGTTCTCCTTGGGGTCGTATATCACTAAAAATCACTATGAATCAGTGTGAGGAGAAAAAACCCCCAGGCTGAGCAGCTCAGGAGACATACACTCCATGACAGGGACACAGTACACCCTGCTTCATATTAAGGGGTCAGAAGTGGGAAAGGTTAGGAACTATAGTTTCATGGCTGACCAGGCTAATGGGGAACTTAATGGTGCCTGACCACGACTGGCGCGATTTACACGATCGTCGATGCTTATCTCAGTCAATATTATTGAGGTCATGGTACACCATCTTTCACTCTGCCAGCTGATGCAGCCGGTTAATCAAACCTGCTTACTTTGTAGAGTCAATATTAAGTTTTGGAAAGTGAAAATACAGAGCTCACTCTGCATTTTGTCCATATAAGGTGTCCCATCTGCTGCAGATTCCTCATTGTTATGATTGTGAAAGAACTCGTGGTAACATTTTTTACAATAGGTGTGAACAATCAACCAAGTGCCGTCACTGATTGCGATGAATGGCATCTTAAATGTTAAGTTGTTATGATTTCCTGCTGGCACAGGCAATAGAGGCACTCGAAGCTGCTTTCCACTGCCCTTTTAAAGTAATTAATAATTCTTGGTCCTTCATTGTGTTTCTCAGACATATTCACAATGACAGCCAGGGAGGGGTGTTCACCTTAAAGGTCATGTTATGGACCTCCAAGGACACTGCTGGAAATGTGATGGTCAAAACATGACCCGACAATGAAAACCGTCCATGAATGTTAGAGGATCACTGGAGAGGTTTTTACTTTCCCGACCACTGTAAATGTTAGAGGATTAAATATTCAAGAGTCTCATCTACAAGAATATTACCAATGCTTTTTATTTTAGTCAAGGTTAGTCTTCTCATTTTTATTTTTCCTGTGACAAATTCAGCATACAGTGAGCCACTGAGGTCTGCTTTTGCACCTTTAACAGTTTGCAGCAAGTCATTTAATCCGTCATGAATACTGACAGTGAGCATGAAGCTGTAATTTCAGGTTTTTTTTAAAGATTTGTGCCATTATTTCATGCTTGTTTGCATGTTTTCATATCAGTACGCACATTACACTCTGCATGCTCTACTTCCCGTCGATCATCTAACACCCACAGGAATAAATGGGAATAGTCTTTGCTGGGAAATAATTACTCAGAAACACTGAGGTGAAGTGAAGCGAATTCACTTAGGCAAACTCATAATTGAGTTCTCCAAGGGAGAACACACATCCGCAACTCTAAAACACAGAGTCTTCTCAAAGAACAACTTTTACAGACATGTTGGGTCCAGTTTTAATTCAACATTTAACTAAATTGAATTGGGGGGAGAAGGTTTCAATTGACCTTGGTGAACAATTAAAAAAAAAAATGTAAATGCTTCTTGCAGAGAGTTAGATGAAAAGATGATTAACACTCTCATGTCTGTACGTTTAATATGGAGTTACTGCTAGCTGAAGAAGATGGCTAGCTTGACCTAGCTTAAAGACAGGAAATAGGTGATGAAGCTAGCTTACTTCTTTGCAGAGCTAAAACAATATGCCTACCAGCACCAGGTTTTATAAAAAATAATATGCGGAAAAAAAAGTCTATGTATGGTATTGCAGAGATATCTACTGAAGTTCGCATACTAACCAGCTATCCCCGGCCTATCTGTAATACCACTCTGAGCTCCCAGTTCGGACCACTAGCTGCAAGGCTAACTGATCCAGCCAGCTAAATGCAACTATAGTTGGCAGCAATAAGTGGTTACTCTGCAGATATGCCACCCCCTATTTGTTTATAGTGTGAATTAAAGGGAGGCCAATTTCTTTAATATTGCACCTTTAACACATCAGGTTTTACACTAGTTTCCTGGATGCCTCAGAATGACAGTCAGTCCAGAAGTCACTGCACCCGGCCAAGAAATAATTCAGCGCAGACCCCCTAGCAAAAATCACTAATTGCTGTTTTTACATTTCAGTTTTTGTCTGGATTAAACAAATGACATATAATATCTTAAACTTTAAAGGGTCTCATACCTTTATACAGAGCCAGACTAACTGTTTTCCCCAGCTTTAAGCCTTTAAGCTAAGCTACGCTAACTGCCTCCTGACTGTAGCTTCATGGACATACAGTATGTAAGACTAGTATCGGTCTTTAAATGACTTCCTAAAATATCTAACTGTTCCTTTAAGATCAAGTAGTGGGAAATTATTTCTGAATGTCATGCTATCAAATTTGAGTCAATTAAAGTACACGTGGCATGGACAGATCATATACCTTTCGTTGATCTTTGGTGGATGGAAAGGCCAAAATGCAGAAAAAAAGATGGATGTTGAAAATAGTCCTTTTCCCTGTCAACTGACATCTCTGACATACCTGTCAAGTACTCAGCTGGAAGTAGCAGTTGTTTACCTGTCACCCTAATATCTGCAACGCAGCACTATCCTTGTATGACACGGGACATCAAGCTGCACCAAGCAGCCCCTTTAGATGGCTATAAACAGATCTGTGACACATCAAGTTTCTTTCTCCCCCACTTCCCCAAACAGTCAGGCTGTATCAGGCCTCAGAAAACACAGGGCCATCAATAAATAAACAGGAAAGCAGGTGGTACTGAGAGCGGGTGTCCATCTACTTTGCTAACATCTCTCAGCAACTTCAGATGGGTGACTATTTTTGGATGCTGCGTACTTAGTATTCCCAGTTTAGAACTGCCCACTTCTAGTCTGTATGTGAGTGTGTTACGAGGTTAGAATAGTAACGGATGAGTTGCAAACAGGTGTGAAACTGCTTTCTCTTAAATTACTAGAGGATTTTATTACTCTGGAGACACTTTTTTTAAAAAGACTACAGAGAAACTTAGAAGGCAACAGAAGGTTTCCTACATCCACAAAACATTTGCCAAACTTCTTATTTTGTCAGATTTTCTTGTATGTAGACTTCCCATTTTGCCATTAAAAGGAATATTTTAACAGTTTGGGAAATCTTTGGTGATTTGCTTTCTAACAGAGAGTTCAAGACAGATAGATATGCCTGCTTTTTAGTTACTGAACAGTGCAGGCATGAGACAGTTAGCCTAGCTTAGCAAACAGGCTTAAAGCAGGTGATAACAGCATGCCCAGCTCTGTCTAAAGGTACCGTATCTTAGCTGTAAGCAATATGCTAATATGCTTAATTCACGAAAATGCAAACTATTTCTTTCATATAGAAATCTGAAATTTATGTTTGCAGATGAACTGTTCTTTTCAAAATACATACTCCCAACCATCCAGGAGTCCTGACTGCACTGCTAGCCTCAGCTGATGCCCCAGGTTGAACCACCTGGAGGTTACCACCAGGCCATGCTTTGTTTCTCCCCATACAACTATTACCTTAATTTCGGAGCTTCTTCACTCTGCTTTAACAACGCGGAACAGCCTACCCCCCTGCAGTCGTCGGAGACATCATTTCAAATAGTGTTCACGCCTTCAAGAAGAGATTGAATAAACACCTCCCCTGGATGAGACGGCAATCCTAAAGCTTAAGGCCTTCAAACAAGCATGAGACAGCTTCATATTCCTGAGTAGCTGCAGATCTGTGATACGCTCTCCGGGTGGTATTTGTGAGGCTCTGCAAAAGCAAAAGAAACTAAAGTTTGAATAAAGGGTACGGTTAATCCCATCTAATTATAGTTTTGATGAGGTGATGAAATACATTTTGAAGGTAACAGTAAATCCCATCTCACAAAACTCTCGACACAGCTCTGCAGCACATTTTGACTCTAAATTGTCTCTCTGTCAGGTACAGAGGAACCAAAAATATGCTATTTTGAAGGTAGCATCCAGCCTCCTTGTGTTATTGTACGTGTACAAAGAAAAAAGAAGCATGGACGAGGGCAGTTGGCACATTTTTTTATATTTCTTAAAAGAAATCAATCATTCTTTCCGGCTGAAGATACCGAGTGCAAAACCAAACTGTAATGTGCGTTTGCACCTTTATACATGGGTGCAGGTGTGGGTGTATTTGTGTACATACACTCCACTACATCTGCTGGACCACAGCTCAAACTCCTCAGCCCTATTATTATCATGCCAAGGTCAGATGAGTGGGCAGCATAGCAGAGGAAGACAGATAAGAATGGTAGAACGGTTAGATAAATCAGGTTACTGCATTTCCATTGACTGATAACCACCAGACCAAAACTGTAAAAGCTTTGCTTAGTGCCGCATAAAATCCTAGACTTCTGAATATCTTTACATTAACTGAACACGGCTGTAAGACACAAAGCGAAGCTCTGCACAGTGATATACTGTAGCTGCTAAAACACATCAGCTGAGTGCTATCATGAAACTACCACAGCACACTTTTAGGGAGATAAACCCATTAACCACTAAATAGCTTTTAGGCAGCTATCATGTACAGTGTGTAAGCGTGTGTGACAGAGCGATTGGAAGAAATGAGGGGGAGAGGGAGGAAGGCAGGGCGGGGCGGGGCGAGAGAGAATATTGATAAATGAAGCAAAATTGGATGCTGAACACTTTGGGGGAAATGGAAGGCTGTAATTCCAGAAAACATCACAGAACATTTTCTTGCAAGTCCTTTTTGTGCATTTGTACAACGAAAAAGACAGTAATGGTTTGTACCAGAAGCGGCCGACATAAACAATGGCATTATCATTAGACAACATGGAGAGAATGGGTGTGCTTCATTCTCTACTTCCTTCCAATTAGGGATGGCCTAGTGGGCTGGGTAGTGTGTAGAGGGAAAGACACAATATAGGTACAACCAGGACACAATCTCTCACCAGCTTTGATTATATTGCAGGCCAACTGATGCGGTTCAGCAGCGGAGAGCTTATTGTGGTGAATACTTGATTGTCTAAAGCAGTCTGAAATGTACCTTTAGTCGTGACTTAAAGGTTCTGATGATCTGCTGCCCCTGTATTTCTTTTTGAGTATGGATTCAACAGGATGCCAATGCCTACATATCGCACCTTTAACTGATCTGAATACATCTATATTGTGAACTGCTGACTGTCTGGTGAATC